>JAUTXW010005059.1:752500-955924 GCA_030620095.1 Kuschelorhynchus macadamiae | reverse complement strand
ACTTGTACAGCATGGATAAACGTTTAGCTCGAGAATTAATAAGATCGAGACAAGCCGTGAAGCAGAAATATCAAAGCTTGAAATTAGCTACTTCTACTGCTCAGTCCGAATTAGAACAAACTTATAGACCAATAACACAACCACTTAAACAGCTAATTTCAAGTATTGGTAAATCCGAACCATTCGATTTAAAAGAAGAAAGAGTTTCAAAGTATGAAGATTTCAAAACACCTACAAAGCTTTATAAAAACATCAACTCCGACGAAAAATATTCAGAGAACAGGAAAAACTCCGTCACTCCCTACAGAACTACCAACATTTTTAAATGACAGTAGTATCACTTCTTCCTCTCCTGTAGTACAACCATTGTCATCAACTGTTATAGCAGAAACTTCAGATCCTTCTAGTGACACAACAACAAATTTAAACTTGTCAGACATATTGGAACAAACTAGAAAAACAATTCAAACCTATGTTGGTACACCATCATATAAAGATTACTTAGCAGATTTCATGAATTACCCAGATCATATATTGATGAGGGTGTGAAAGATACACAACATAAATTTGACCATTATTATGGAATAGTTCATGACCTCGAAACGGATAAGTTTTCTTTTGGTTTAACACAGATACCGGTAGAAATTATTGGAAAAGACATTAAAGTGGGAGGAATAACGTACACAGGCACGCCAGGTTTATACGAATTGCTTTTCAAAAAAGAACCGAAAGGTTATAAGAAGGAAGATTTAGATAATACATGACATTCTAGCTAAAACAAATGTATATCGTAGGAATTTTGATTCAAATGAACAAGTTCAAGGAAATACATCACACAAATATGTTACAATAATAGGACCATATTTACAAAGAAAGGGGATTACAAAGACAAAAACCTTGCCAAGATTAGTTACAGCATTTAACAAACCAAAACCTCCGTTTAGAACAACTAGAGCCAAATCTACAGGAAAGGGATTAATTTTGAAAACAAACAGATCAAATACAGACTATGTATACTGGAATAATGTAAACGAAATTGTTGATAGGCTACGCTTATTAATTTCATCAAGTGATGCGGGAAATAATGCTCATAGTAACGAGATTATCTCTATTATTGAAGAATTAAGAGAAGATAAAGTAATACTATAAATAACAGCTATCAAATATAATCATATTTATTGTTTAATGAAAGCTCAACATGACAGTTGATAAATTTGGACGCCATATTTCAAAACAAAATCAAGAGAGAATAAGTGACATTAATAATTTAAAAGGAGATTAGGTGAAAATGAAACAAATAATGAAATCTTTGCTAAAAAGCTTAAGGTTTTTGATGAAAATTTTTTAAAGTATGAAAACCAGATTAAAGGATGTTATACCTCAATTGAAAACGTTAATAAACAGTTGCTAACGCTAAATCAAATAAGTAAAGATTTGCAATTTTTAAATGAACATGTTAAAAAGGAAGACAAAAAATTAAGTGATGATATCAACAAAATTAATAAAATAATGGAAACAAATATAAGAGAAGTAATAATTGAAAAACACAAGGAAAAAATTAAACAATTAAGAACTTTTATAAAAAGGTTAGATGATGAAAAAAAAAAAGAAATCAAAATAGCATTCTTAACAGTAGAACAATTGACCAACTCACTTTGGAAGAAAATCAACAATATATTTCCTTGGAAAATATAATGTCCAGTGTAATTAAGAAATTAGAACAAGAATTAAATAAAACAGAGGAGGAATTCAAAAATAGTGATAGTAGATCAACTACTTTCTTAACTGGAGAGAAAAAAATCCTTTAATGCGTTAGAAAAGGAGATTACTAAAACTAGTAAAATTTTAAATGAAAAAAGTTCTACAATACAAATTGATAAATTGAATGAATGGGAAAAAACATATAAAAGTTATATTTCGAATTATTACAAAACATAGAAAGTGAACTTCCTTAAAATTGAATAAACAAGTTTGTTGTCATGACAACCGTTAAACAACAAGTCGTTAATGAATTACATAAACCTGCTAGAAAAAACTACAAACGCAGAAGGGTGGTAGTGAAAGGGTTAAATGATCTTTTTCAAGCTGATTTGGTTGAAATGTTACCCTATGCCAAATTTAATAAGGGATTTAAATATATCTTGATTACCATAAATGTATTTTCTAAGTATGTTTGGGCCGAACCGTTAAAATCTAAATCTGGAAAAGACGTAACAGCGGCAATGAAAAAAATATTAATCAGTGCAAAAACTCCACCAAAAAACTTGCAAACGGACAGAGGGAGAGAGTTTTTCAATGTAAATTTTCAAAATTTGATGCAACAATTTCGAATTAACCATTATAGCACGTTTTCCAATTTGAAAGCGAGTATAGTAGAAAGAGTGAACAGGACTTTAAAGAATAATATGTGGAAAATATTTAGCATTCAAGGAAATTACAAATGGTTTAATATATTAGCGGATATTGTAAAAGATTATAACAATACAAAACATTCTTCAATAGGAATGAAGCCAAAACAAGTAAATAAAACAAATGAAAATAGAATCTTGAAATCTGCATTTACTCATGCTAAAACGTTAGATATAAAATCTCCAAAGTTTAAAGTGGGTGATCACGTACGAATAAGCAAGCATCGAGAGGCATTTTCAAAAGGTTACACACCAAATTGGTCAAATGAGATATTCCACATTAAAGAAGTTAAGATGACAAACCCTTGGACATATTTAATTCAAGACGAAGATAATCAGGACATTCTGGGTGGTTTTTATGAGCAAGAATTACTAAAAGTAAAGCATACCGATGTGTATCTTATTGAGAAGATTTTGAGAAGGAAAGGAAACAAAGTTTATGTGAAATGGTTAGGACTTGATAAAAAATATAATACATGGATTGATAAAAAAAATATTGTTTAATTAAATTGAAATTAAATTTTAGTTAAATTTGTTTTATTTCTGTTCCTCACTTTATGCTTTAGCTGATACAAATTACAAAGTCTTAATGTGCTAATTAATTTCAAATAAAATTCACATTTACTAAACTAAAATTTTATTAAGTAAAACATCAAATACAATTTTTATTAAAACGTGTCAAATATATTTTATTTCTATGTTCCTCAGATAATATCGAATCTAGAATAAGTTTACAATCATTTATTCTTTTTTCAAAACGGAGTCTATCTAAGTACCACATCTGAAAGTTACTCCTACGGGCTTGTCTGTAAGCAAAGCTCCACTTCACTAACACATGCACCTTATTGTTCTCTTCCAGAAAAGATATTGTTTTCTTCGTAATATTTTCTTTTTGATCCATTTTCATTGTTTTCTTCGTAATATTTTCGTTTTGTTCCATTTTGCTTCAATTTGTTTTCCATTTGTTCAGGATATAAAGCAAGTAATTCCATCATAGTTGAAACATTTTCACTGTTAGGATTTTCTGTTGGACTTATTATATTATAAACATGCGTACACAAGTCGCCACAATCAGCTGAAATATTATTTTGAAATATTTTGAAATATGTATTGAATTCTTGCCTTTTAAGTATAGATAATCTATAATCAATAATTTCCTTTAATCGCCACAAATTGTCCAAAGACTCTTGTCCTAAGTATATGAAGTGTGGGCCTTTTGTAATTTGTAGAACAGGGGTATCATTTATTTTCTGAACCTGCAGATGAATGTTGTTTATATTCACACTGGTTTGATCAACTTGAGGAAAGTAGAAATTGTTTACAATAATTCCTTGATGAACACAAATGTCTTTCCAATTTTCTTCGGTTAGTGCGATTGAAAATCCAGTTTTTCCACCAATTACAATTTTTGGAGAAAAATCATTTAAACTAATGCCAACAAGAACAAATTTTGACAAAGAATTATTTAAAAAATAAATTTTTGAATTAAGAAGCGTTTCAAAGGTTTATGAACCACGGCGTTGTTCATAATGACTAAACGAGACTGAAACATATTGTGTTATTCTTGTACTTAAATATTCTCATCCCCACTTTCTTTAAAGTTTCGATTAAAATGGATTAATGAAAAAATAGATTTCCAGTTTGAAATTTGTAATAAAGATAAATAATTAAAATGGTAATGTATAAAAATAATGCAAAGTTTAATGTAACACTAATGATGGAAAAGTAATAATTTTTGAATCCGTCATAATAATTGGTACAGTTGGGGGTTAAAATTTGTAACTGATTATTTTTAAACTCTAACCTTTCTATCCAATTTGTATCAAAAATAGATCGATTTGGATAATGATACAAAATTTTAAAAAATTTACTTGCATTTTCATTTCCATTTATTCGTTCCATCCAACTAATTGTACTATTGTTAATTAATCCAATTTTCATAAATTTACAATATTTACTTAGAGTGACGTCTGTTTTATTAGAAAAACATATTTCACACTGTGTTACGCCAGGGGGATGATGAACATAAAAAACATTTTGGAAAATAAAATAAAGAAGAATAAATTGAGATCTACTGATAGTCATTAAAACAAATTAATAATTATATTCCAAATTTATTAACATTAAGCAGATACTTTCACCACGAAAGCAAAAGCAGTTGTAAAAAAATAACAATAAAATACTTAATTTAAATATATGTAAAAGTTCATAAATAAGGATATTAATAATACTATATAAAATGTGTAGCTTGAAGACTTATTTTGAATGGTTACAATTATTCGATTCCTATTTTTCCATAAACAGTTATTTAAATCACAATTCCTAGCAAATTTCTTATGCTCCACAATAGGATCATCATAACTTAACCAATCAAAAATTTCAATACCACAATAAAAACATTTACAAATATCATTGATTGAAGTATAGTAAAAGCCAGCTCCAGCTAACACTTCTGGTCTCAATTTTCCTTTCCATTTTTTAAAAGTGGAAAGTCGTTTTTCATATGTTTTAAAATAACTGTTATCAATTTCTTTGTCAAAAGTTTCTAAGCACATTTTGTGAAAGACTTATGAAGACTAACTTTGGTTTCAAAAACAACAAATTTAAATACCTTATAATATCTACATAAATATATCTAAATCTTCATGTTCTGCATTCCATTGATACAAAGCAATATCTTGGTGTCCCCAAGCTAATGTATTAAAACTATAGGGAATTTTATACCGCTTATCATCTTCGGAACTCAAAGCCAATTTATTAATTAACTCTGTAAAAATTGTATGTTGTCTAGATCGAAAAACATACATTGAACAAAAGGTTTTAGAATGATTTTCAACAACATCTTTATAATGAATAAAATCCAACTGCTTTTTAATTGCACTTTTTTTAACACCTTTTGCTTTTTTTGTTAAACTGTTTTCCGTTTTAATACAATATGCTTTTGCTCCAGTACCAAAGAAAGCAGTAATGGGTTCACCAGCATATTCATCTTTGAATTTTCCTATAACTGACTTTGTAATAGGCATTTCATGAATATTATTAAATTCATAATTAGATGTGTCAAATTTGTGAATATTTTTTATCATGTCAGAATAAATATTTGGAGTTGTGACTTCTAAAATGAACGAATCGGTATCGGTGTATAAAAGTGAAATATTTTCCTGATAAAGAGGTTTTAAAAAATTATAAAAGAAATCATACATGACACTTTTAGATATATCTAATATTGAGAAGCCTACATATATTGGTTTATTGTAAGTAACTTGAATCTTTTGCATTTGAATAGCTACCAAGTTTTCAGAAAATATTGTTAAGTCCTTGAAATATGGTTTTGCAATTAAATTCTCAGCACCATCTTTTCTTCTATTTTTTTCCCACTCTGTAACAAGTCTTACGTCAATTCTCCTATCAACATTTTCCATAGTCTTGCCATAAATACTATTATTTGCCAACTTGTAAGTATTACGATCAAATTCATTCTTTGAATCATTTCTTAATCTTGAATTCAAGTCTATATATTTTTTCAACCAATCAGATTGAGAAAACTGTAAAACTCTATGAACTTTAGTTAACTTGAGTCCATGTTCCAAACATTGTTTTAATAATTGATAGTGAATAACATATTTTGATTTATCATTTAAATTGGGTATTAATTTTATGCATTTAGAATTTGGCGGTTTAAAGTTTTCTGGACAAAACGGAAAATCGTTATGATAGGAATGTAGACTTGTAGGATATTCTAAATCAACTTCTAAAACATATCCCTTATTAGATTTTTTAGAAATATTCATAATATTTAAATCATTGATTTCTTTATCTGTAAACCAAACAAAATCTCCCGTTGGAATGTGCTGTGACATTGCATAACCATACAAATTTGTTGCATCATAATAAATTATGTATTTAGTTGGCTTTAAAGGATCAAAATTTAAAAGAAATGGGTTATTAGCTTCAGATTTTCTACAAATGCAAGAGCTCACACCACCGCGAACGCTTTTTTTGAAAAAGTGTATCATATCTGGATCAGTTAACAATTCTAACTCTATTCCAGTATAACGCAAACACGCCTCCCAGGATAAACCTGGAAAAGTGTAAAAATGAGCTGGATCGAGCTTATATGTGGATAAACAAGTGCTTCTAAAATTTTCAAAAATATCTGCCAAAAGTAAAGTATCAGAGAGTAAGTAAACGTCGGAGTATTGACCAAGAGATTCACATTTAAACAATTGCCAAACCTTTACAGCTCTTTGGTATTCTGCATCACTGATGTGCTCATCCGTTAAAGTATTATAAAATTGGTCTTTCTGAGGTAAAGTTGTTTCTTCTAATTTTAAATAATCATCAATATAACTGTAAGGAAATACACCTTTTTGCCGAATAAGTTTAAATCTTTCTTCATCATTGAAAATTTTTTTTATTTCCTTACATTGTTCATCTTTTAAGCTTTCAGAGAGTTTTGATAAAGAATGGGATAGAAATTGAAAAGAATCAATAAACCTTAATGATATATTTTTTTTCTTAGCCTTTTGTGTCTTTTTATCAAAATAGTTATCCACATGAATAAGCTTTTCAAATGAAATATATTTTTCCTTGTTTTGTGCGATAACTGTTAGTTGTTCTTTGTTTAAGCATAATTTTTTAAGAAATAGATGAGAATCATAATTACGCAAATTATGCAATATAACTGGAATAAAGTTAGGTATTCTGTAATTTATGTTGCAGAGTGAATGAGCTGGACCTCTATAAAGACCGGTTATATGACAATGATCTGCAACCCTGTCATTTAAAAGAGGTTTATTACAAATATGACAAACTTTTTCATAGTTATGATAAATTTTGTCCAGTTCGTTCAAAGGGATCATTTTTTTAGGAGCCTTTAAATATTTATTGTATATGTTATACACATCTCTTTCTAAAGAATTTATAAATAATGTATCACAATTTTGACCTCTATATTTTTCAAATTTAGAATAATTATCGTCGAAGGAACATTTAATGTAATAGGCAAATGAATGTGGAATATGTTCATATTGTTTTAAGGTGTATGAAGTATTAGGATTTTTATCAACATTGTCATTATTTAAAGGCTTTAAAATGCATTCAAAATCTGCATACACCACGAAAGGAACTTCCATTTGTTTATGATAATTTACAAATTTCAAAATATTATCATATGAATAGTTTCCAAACTTATCTTTTATTAATTCTTTAGAAGGTAGGTTAATTCGTAAATGATCACAATCATAGCTATTGTGTTGTAATAAATTTTCTTCTGTAGGGAAATATTGTAAACAACCATCGCAAATATATTTTTTTCCGTGATGTTTAGAAATTTGTGCAGAAACTAGTTTTGATAAATCTTTAATATAGCAATAATGAAAAGTTTTTTCATCATCATCACTTATTAACAATAAATTGACATGTTGATTTTTTTTATTCGATGAATAATAAAGTGGACCAATTACTTCATACCCCTTTTTAGGATTTATAATTTCTAATCCATATACATTAATAGAAATGTTATTTTTTTCTTCAAAAATCTTAATGTTCTTTAGCAACATTGGAAATTCTATACCTGACATATCCAAAACAGAAGAGTAGTGTGGGTAGGATGAAGTTTCAAAATCTAATCCGCGTGGTTGGTGAAGAGCAGACACAACTGCCCAGGCGAAGCAAAAGTTGTCATCATTCCTAATGTTGATCACAGCTTGACGTCTCTTGATCTCTTGAGGAAGTTCGATAAAAGATGAGGCTCTCAGCGGATTGTGCTTGTTAACATTAATTTCCAAATGAAGTAAATTCATCAAAGCCCATCCTGCAACGTAAAAATTAAAAAATTACTTTTTTTGTTGCTGTTGTAAAATCGAAAATAAATTCTTTACCTGAATCTCTTTCTGCAAATTCGTCAGCTTTCTGGTCAATAATGGTGCAGATTTGCTCTAACAGTTCTTTTTTCTGATATCCCTGGCAAATGACTTGGAACGGCGCATTAAAAGATTTGACATCATAGCTGTCGCTGCTGGGGTTAAAATAGAAACCGAACAGTTCCATATTTAGCTTGATACATTTATGTTTCTGCAGTTCTTGATCTATTAGATGTGCAATTTTGTATTCCAAATGTTGAAAATATTCTTTCACATTTATGAAGTTTTGGTGTGAGGAAATCCTATAAGATATTATTCGTTCCCTGAATGCTGACTTGATAATTTCAACACCTTCCTCCAAGCCTATTTTGGAATTGTTCTTGTGCACACTAGATCGAAGATGTCCACCCCATAGACTTTGGTTTATATTTTTCTTGCATTCTTTACAATATTTTACAATATTTGTAGAATCTATATAAATTAAGAAAAAAATATTTTACAAAATATAACATGAAAAATAAAATGTTCTTACCTTTAACAAGCTTTGGTTTTTTCAACCAACTGTTGAGTTTTGTGGAATTTCCGTTAACATGTTTTTTAATATGTCGCAGTAAATTATCCTTTCTAGTAAAGACTTTATTACATGTTACACACTTATGCATTTCTGAAGTTTTCTGCATAATAATAATAATAAAATTAATATTGTGCAATTCTATTTAGTTATAGTCAAATTTTGAAAAAAGCAATTGCATTTTTGAAGTTCTTTGTATAATAATAAAATTAATATTGTGCATTTTTATTTAGTTATAGTCAAATTTTGAAAAAAGCAATAGAAATTAATTGACTTTATGAATCCATTTCTTCAAATGAGTCAACTAATTTGTCAAAGGCCTGTTTAACATAATTCACCGTACTTTCGTCTCCTTTTTAATTGTGATCAAATTAGTTAAATTTTGAATAGCGAAACCCAGACACTTAAGGTTTGCTATTTGTTTTTTATTTTTTTTATTAATTTTAAATTTTTTTTTAATGATAAATGATGGTTTCGAAATTGAATTTTGTTCAACTGGTGAATTATTAGGAGAAATATCCGAAGTTAAATTTGCATCAATTTGTTTTTCTTGCGGATCAGAATTTACAATAGCATATGGTGAATTAATAGAAGATATAGCCGAACTTAAATTTTGATCAATTTGTTTTTCTTGCGAATCAGAATTTACAATATCATATGGTGAATTAGTAGGACAAATAGCCAAACTTAAATTTTGATCAATTTGTTCTTCTTCCGAATCAGAATTTTCACTAAACAAAAAGGGAGAGCAAATTGGTCTCGGAGAATTAATTGGCGATTTTAATGTTAAATAATTTGGATTAGATTTTTGAAAACAAACAATATCCTCATAGCTAGAATTTTGAGTTTCGTCAATGTCATTCAGTTCTTTAAGAGTTTGTTTAGTTTTTGTTGTAATTAAGTCCGTTTTGTTGTCAATAATGTCATTAAGATCGTCAAGAGTTTGTTGTTGAGTAGCTGTAAATAAATATTTTTCGTTGTTGTGTTTGTTGGCATTATTCTGAACTTGGCTATTGTAAATAATTTCATTCAGGTCCTGAATAGTTTGTTGTTGACTAGTTGTAAATACTTCTGTTTCATTGTTTTGTTGGTTTGCAAAATTTTGCATTTGAGTACATGTGTATAAGTCAAAGTCATTGTCAATTATTTTGCTACTCGATGCCAAAAAATTGTCCATTATGAAAAAAATCGTAATAACAAATAAAAATGCCACAAATGTACATAAAAATGTCACCAATATATATATAAGAATTAAATCTTGCCAAATAAAAATGTTAGAAATAAAAATAAAAATTTACCAAATAGACACAATGTAAACACCAGAAAACTCGCGAGCTCTGCACAGTGTGAATGCAGAAATCAATTGCATTCGTCTCTTCGCTGAGGCGATTTTATATGCAAAAGTTAATCACATGTGTCCTACTTAAAGTTGAGCGACAATCTCTAAAAACCACTTTCCCAAGCCGATCAACAACCTTACCCCCCTCCCCCCTCCCCCCCGGACCCCTGAATTTCCAAGACTCAAATCCCGGTTCCCCAATTTCGGGCTACCCTCTTCAGGTTAAGTTAAGTTAGGTTAGGTTAGGTTAGGTTAGGTTAGGTTAGATTAAAAAAGAAGAAAAGAAAAAAGGAGAAGGAAAGAAAAAGAAGAAGGAAGGAAAAAGAAGAAGGAAGGAAAAAGGAGAAGGAAGGAAAAAGGAGAAACATATAAAAAAGAGAAAGAAGGAAGGGAGAGAAAGAAGATAAGGTGAGGGTGAGGGGGGTTTAAGGGGGGTCTCCCCCCTTATGGGGGGAGGGGGCGGATCCCCCCCCGAGGAACTGACAGGGAAAGGGACAGCGAAAAAAGAAAAAAAAAAAAACTTAAGTATTGCAGGTACTAAAAGTGGTGGTCGATGGGATATATACTTAAGAACATCCACTCGACGATCATACAGTATCATTCGCTGTAATATCAGTTGTCGATATTATTTATAAACTATAACCAAAATTGTTTTTTATCAAATATATCTATCTAAATCTAAAGCTCCTAACGATGGCAGAAAATATGATTGGAAACGCTGACCAAATTGAAGAAAATAATGTGGAGAACGCCGCTCAAATTGAAGAAAGAGAAGAAATTTTTATTAACTTGGAAGGCGATTCCATCACTTATAAACATTCATTTTTGGACAAATCATCTAGGCTTGTTAGAAGATCATTCTTGTTTAACATCGACATTAATTATATTGAGGAGGAAGAAGAAGAGATGGAGGAAGATGATCAGGAAATTGACGAAGGAGTGGACATGGATGGACAACTGCTAAATTTAGGAACCGAGGCTGACGTAAAAGTAAGCAAGTTTAGGGCTAGTGAATTATTTAATAATTTTGAAGAAAAAGATGTATGTGTTATACAAAGCTACTCTAAAATTGAAAGTCGAAGATTAGGAACATTTGCTATTTGCCTTCCTTGTAGTGCAATTCACAGGAGATATTTACGGAGAGGGGAGTCCGATCATGTGAGCTGCCACTACAAAAGAGCTTATGTTGTTAGTGCTTCTGATTTACATTGTGCTATTTGTAGGATACATCTTTTTCTATTAATTCCTGAACATGCTTGCTTTTACTGCAATAAAAATGAAAAAAAAAGAGATAGAAGATTATGTTGTTAAATATTAATAATAAACATAGTTTGTAAAGGTGATGTGTAGATTATTTCAACAATATTAATTTTAAATATAGGTTATAAACGTAATGGGTAGATAATGTCAAAAATATTAATTTTAAACATAAATTGTAAAGATAATAAGTAGAATACGTCAACAATATTAATTTTAAAAAATGTCAACTGTTACTATAAGCGGTTATATATTTTCAGTGCTATATGCAAAATACTTCTTTTTATTCTAACATCTGACACTGTATTTGTAAATGAAATAGCTAATCATATGTAAAAAAGTGTCGATTATGTCAACTGCCACTAGAAGCACTCATATAACATTTTGTTAACGCTTGTTTCTGTATTCAATTGAGTTTTCTCTTACTTGATGCAAATTATATTAATATTATTAGTATAATTAAAAAGTAGTAGATTAGGCTATGCCGGTCCGACAATCAAAACCGTCATTTTTACATGTAAATTCCCATAAGAAAATTTAAGCTTCCATTTGCAAAAGTGGTGCCATTTTAGGGCGTGGCACTTTTTGTGTAAACCCATAACAATTGTTTTGTTATGTAATGTGAAAATTAGTATGTATTAAAAAACTTGTTAGATCATTGTTGTCGTTTCAATATAGGAAAAGGAAAAAATGTGTGTCAATTATTATATATATTTACATTTACTTTTTTTTACAAAATTATTTGTTACCAGAGTTTTCACAAACACAAATTATAAAAAAATATTATCCTCTTTTTAAAATTACAACAAAATGATGTCTAATTACATCTTTGAAGATTTGTACCAAATAGTAATATCTAGTGCGACATACAGGACAATTGTTTACCATTATAAAACAACCATTTTCATCATTCCATCTTAAAATACATTTTAAACAAAAAATGTGGGAACATGTATTTGGTCTACATGAATCATAATATTCGATTATTTCAAAACAAATAGCACAAAACACTTTTTTCTCTTCACTCTCAGTTTTATTCAAATTTTTTAAAACAATCCCATTATTTTCTTCTCGAACTAATGGTATATTTTCTTCTTGAACTCCTGGTATAATTTCTTCGAGGCTAATTGTCTGAAGCGGAATGGATCGATTTCTTTCTCCAACTGATTCACTCATTTTATTTTAATATTATTATTAATAGATTTATTCAACAGATTTTTTTCTTTTAACAGTCACTCGTACCTTAACATACTAAAATGATCTTGATGCACCTATTTATAAGACTTAAGAATGCAAAATCAAATGTGGGAGAACAAAGAGAAAAAATTAAAAATATGATGTGAATGAGAATAAAAGGGGAGGAAGTTAAGAATGAGGGACATGAGAGAGAGGAAGAGGAGGAGGAGGCGCTCCCCTATTATAACTACTAAAACATCAGTGAAAGACTTGGGTGTGTATATTGACCAAAAACTAAATTTTAATATCCATATCGATAATGTCATTTCAAATTCCCTGAAAATTTTAGGATTTATTACAAGAAGCTGCAAATTATTTTACAATACTGAAACAATAAAATCTTTATATAGATCATTAGTTGTGTCAAAACTTCAATATGCATGTCTCATTTGGGATCCACACTATTCAAATAAAATTAATGCTTTATAATTGATACAGAGAAAATTTTTGAAGTTCTTACATTATAAATACAACATAAATGTTTTCTGAGTATCCTCAATGAGGATTCGATCAGGTTGTATTACCCAATATGTTTAAATTTCCTAGCCTCCAGTTCTTAAGAATGTAATAACAAAGTTATCAATTTGGGATTTTTGAGCCTTTTACCTTTTCGAGTAGGGTTATCCAATACTAGGTCTACAGACCTATTTTATATAAGAGCAGTAAAACTAATACATATAGGAACTCCCCACTAGTAAGAATGTGTTTGAACTTTAATAAATACTGCGGACTGATAGATCCCTTTATCGTAAGTCATTCCAAATTTAGAAAACAAATAAAAGTCAAATTTTTTTAGGCAAATAATATAATATTGTTACTTAATTTAATAATTTAGCTTTAGGTAACATTAAGGTAGTTCATAAGCTAGCTATGTTAATTTAGAAAAGCATCTGTAATCGCCAATATGCTGTTGATACAAATAAATAAATAAATCAATAAATAAATGAGGTGCTACCTTTTTTCTTATCAAATCTGGTTGGTATGCCTTTTTAGAGTATATGTTCTACATATTATACCCGAATTATATCCAACAAATTGTTATAAGTACACTTGCCCATTAAAATATAAAAATAAAATTGTAACTCACCGGCAAATATACCAGGGGAAATTCATACTTTATGTTTGGATCCCTCAACAATGTATAAATAAGTCTAAACAGTGGTCCACAAGGTGACAGAAAATGATGCAACTGCCTGAAATCTTCAAACGATCCTTCAGTTATAGTCCTTAAATCCCAACAAATTGTGCCTTGAGGCCCAAAAATGTTATCTAGTAGCACCGGAAAAAAATTGTGAAGTTCTAGTAGGCTAGCACGATCCAATAAGACTGTAAGTTCTGCACATCTTGTTCGAATTGGCAAATTCAATGCATGTTGAATACCTACCTATATATGACAAATAAAACTGTTCATAATAGAATTGTACTTTATTTCCTCAGTGAAAATAAATAAGCTAGGTTCATGTAACAAAAATTAGCTTTACCTCATTAAATTAGTTTTTTCAATTCCAGTATTACGAACTCACCCTTCTATCAGTTGCTTTTAGTCAGATGGCTTGTACAAACCAAATTACAATACATTATATTATTACGACAAAAACTAATACTAATACTAAAGTTTCTTACATGAACCAAACTTATATTAAATCTGCTGCAATAACTTATTAAGAAAATAGAATATGAAATGAAAAACGGGTATATTCTAGAAAAATCGTTTATAGCAGTGCATCTAAATAATATTATTTTACCCAAAAATAATGGGGGAAAATATATAAACAATTGCTAAAAGTGCTAAAAATTGTTTGTTTCCTTCTAGATTAATATGGGTAGGTCCTATAAAAAAAAAATGTTTTTTCCTAAAAAGTATTTCAAAACTCTATCTTTTGAGATGTGTATGGCGAAAAAGAGTTAATTAATTTCTTATATAATTCTTTTTCTGGAAATCTCAATAACTCATGCAATTTGCACCATATAGATCTAAAACTCCGTACAATTATAGCCTACGTGAACCATAATATGTGTGCCGAATATTGGCCCTGTGACTCCATTTGCTAACAAGTTTTGTTTATCCTGGGATTCATGGTTTAAACAATTATTCTGCTGCAAAAGAGAACAGATAGAGACCTCTATAAGAGTTCATTCTGTGCTTCATGACTGACATTACAATATACAGTTATTTTCAATATAGAAATGTGTAAAATAAAATCTTAAAAATAGCATCAAAAAACATATTAATTTGTTTATAACTTCAACCATTAATAACCCTTAAATATAAAATTACTTATCTACTACATAAAAAATTAAATTGAAACTAGGCACTTTTGAATTTTTTTACCAGACTGAATTGCTTTTACCCCCGTTAATTTTTTCAACATAGTATTAGTATATAAGAAAGAATTATATAAATATTTGTAAACTAAAAAAAAATTAAATAGATAAATAAATTACTAATACTCTTGTATTATAGAGATGTAATTTTTAGTATAAAAATCGTTTTAATGAAAGTCAAAATACAGCCTCTAAAATCTCACTGACTAAGCTGTAATAATAAAAAATTACAATTTCAAAATTAAAAACTCAAACTCAAAATATGCTTTATTGTCTATAAACATAACAATTGTTATCGACCAAGATTGAAATTAGTCTATAAATAAAATAAAAGCAAAAAGGGCTGCAAACACAAAAGATACAGCCTTGAACAAATAAAAGCTTAATAACTAGTAAATAAGAACTAACAAAGAAATATAAACTAACAAGAACGAATAAGAACATTAATACAAATAAAAAACCAGCAACACAATATAGAACAAACAATACATACCTTTTATCAACAATGAAACAGAAACAGTTACTAATTCAAATAAAATCAAAATTATCACCTAGGTACTCTTCCAGTCGATAATATGCCTTAGTAATAAGGAATTTCTTAACTTTTTTTCTAAAAAAAGAGTACATTCTGACTTTGCGAAGCTCAACTGGCAGTTTGTTGAATAATTTTTTATATTGTAAAATACAGAGTTTTTTGTTAATGCCGAGGAAGGGTGGGTTTTTTATTTGAATAATATTTAGATCTTTGCTATTAAATGTACACTTAAAAAAAAAAAACTCTAAATCCTTACAAATGATATTTATTAAAATGTGGTGATCAGTTCCCCTCCAAAGAAGAGTTGTATCATCTGCGAAAATAGTCCCTTGAATATCTAGAAAGGCAAGGTCATTTACATACAATAAAAATAGGATTGGGCCCAATACAGAGCCTTGTGGAACACCATCATTTATATGCAGTATAGTAGATTTTCCTTCTGGTGTTCTAACGTACTGTCTTCTGTCTGTAAGGTATGATTTAAACCATTGTAATGGAGTTCCCCTAAAACCGTAGTGCTCTAATTTTTTTTCAATTTATGATTGACAC
The DNA here is from genome assembly GCA_030620095.1 of Kuschelorhynchus macadamiae. Classification (NCBI taxonomy): domain Eukaryota; kingdom Metazoa; phylum Arthropoda; class Insecta; order Coleoptera; family Curculionidae; genus Kuschelorhynchus; species Kuschelorhynchus macadamiae. Next base: position 939,840 of record JAUTXW010005059.1, on the reverse strand, counting down.
AATCGAAAGATTTAGAAAAGTCACAAAAAACCGCAGCAGTAAGCTCATCTCCGTTCAGACTCAAGTAAAGGTTTTCAAGGAAAGAGAAAATAGCGTCGCCAGTAGACCTACCCTTTTGAAAACCAAACTGACACTTGGTCAAAACTTTATATCGTTCCAGAAAAGAAATCACTCTGACCTTAATGAGCCTTTCGACAACTTTACTAAGTGTAGTGAGTAAGGAAATGGGGCGAAAATTAGAAGGATCATCGGGATCACCCCCCGTGAATATAGGTATAACCTCTGCAGTCTTCAAAAAAGATGGAAATTTCCCCTCTAAAAAGGAATGGTTTATTGCCCTGCCAGCACATTAGTGCCTCAGGGTAAGTTTTCAAATATTCTGACAGACATCCTATCACATCCAGAGAAGTTCCTGCTTTTTATATTCATAAATACACTCTTTAATTCATAAGCATCTACATTGATAAGAAAAAAAGTCTGATGAACAAAACTATTCCCATGCAAATAGCTCATAGGATCCGTTTTTTGTGTAAGAGTAGATTTAAGTCTTTCGGCCACAGAACAATAAAAATTATTTAAAATACTAGGATCCAATGATGGTTTATTACATACAACATTGTTTTTTCCCCGAAGATCGTTCACAATATTCCATTTTTCTTTTGTTTTATTCCTTGCATTGTTAATTCGATTCCTATAATATAATTCCTTAGCCAGTTTTATAACACGACGATAAACATTTCTATATCTATTAAAGTACTGAATAAAATACTAGCAAAAAAGCTTCGCATGTTTTTTGAGGAGATTTTCAATCCTCTAGTAAGCCAGGGTTTTCTATTTTTTTTTTGTTTTAATTTTTAGCAAAGGAAAACTTTTATTAAACAGTCCTACAATAGCTTTGTGATATTTTTCCAGAGACTCACCAGATCTAAAAATTCCCTGCCAATCAACTTGCTGTGCCAAATGTTTAAAATTTGTGAAATTTTTTATACTGTGTATTCTACCATATCTATATCTTGTATTATTTATTCTAAAGTCAAGTTGAAAGGTGGCTCTAACTGCCTCATGATCCGAAAGACCTGCAGGAATTACATCAATTTTAAAATTTCTCTCTGTGTGATTGTTAAAATTAGTACAAATATAGTCTATAACGCTTGATGAATGATTAATTATACGAGTTGATTTATGGACAAGCATTTCAAAATTAAAGGAGGTCAGTATATTTTTTAGTTGCTGAACATTTTCTGAATCACAGACTGCATAATTTATATTAAAATCTCCTACTACTATCAATTTACATAGAGGAAGTTTAACCAAGAGTGCTTACAACCTTATTAAAAAATCTTGTATGTTTGAGTTCGGTGGCCTATATAAACAAAGAATATAAATGTCTAATTCCAAATTACTTACTAAGGAGAATTCAAACTCTTTTTCAACTATCAGGTTGTCAAATTTACTTATATTTTGAAATTGATATTTTTCTAAGAATTTGTTATTTATTAAAATCAATGTGCCACCATGTATGGCATGTTCTCTACAAAACTTGGAAAGTATCTTATAGTCGAAGATGTAACAAGGTTCATGTACCTTAAGCCAGTGCTTAGTTTTGAGCACAATGTCTGGCATATTTTCACTTTCCAAAAATAGGAAAAGTTCATCTATCTTATGTCTTATGGACTGAATGTTTAGTAAAAGTAATGAGCTTGATATTTTGCTAATATTACTATTCCTATTATTACTGATATTTTCACTACCATTATTATTATTATTCTTATTATTAATATGATTATTTCTATTATTATTATTGCTACTATTATTCTCATTTGAAGTTACATTTTCGACTGTGGTTCTAAAAAAGACAAATCACTGCTACTGTCTAAATTTTGTGTGGTCTAGAAAATTAGGGGCGTCCATGTTACATGTTGATAAAGACCTTAAAACTATTTTACTTTGAGAATAATTATTGTTAACAATGCATCTAGAAATCATTTTACATAGCAAGTAAGCATTTTGCCCAAAAGGCCGGCCATTTTTTGACATACCCACTACATCTATTATTTTATCCGATACATTATTATTTTGACAGAACTTGGATATAAAATTATACAGTGAGTAGTAAAGTTTATTTTTATAAGAGCCCTGAATACAAAATATGAAATTTGTTGTTTTACCAATGCTTAATAAAGACTTTAAAATTGAATTGGGAAGTACTGATAGATAGTCTAAATCAAATACAAAAATTACACTATCCAAGTGAGACAGGTCTCTGATGGACGATACGGTAGTCTTCTCAAGTTCCCTTAAATTTGCACCTGGTTTAATTATCCCTTCTATAGTTAAATGTTCGTTGTTTAATAGGTTTTCTAATATACCGGCACATTTTCTACCACTGTGGTCACCAACTAGCCTGATTTTTATCTTACCCTTGTTGCTCATGGGGTCAAACTCCTGTATTGCCGCTTTTATCGAATTTTGTGTAGGCCAGAAGGAGGTACAATGTGTGGGAAGGTTCTTTGAAGTGGCTTCAGTAATCCTTTTTTCTGGCATTGGGTGTTGTACACCGCAGGTTTGAGGTAATATTTTGCCTTCTTTAATAGATTTTAATTCACTTGAAAGGTAATCATTATGCGTTTCCAATGTTCTAAGAGACTCCAGCATATTGCGATTTATGTCCATCAGCTCCCCAAATTCCTGTTTCGCCTTACTCAGTTCCAATAACAGCTCATCCTTTTCTAACATTATCACTTTATTCTTGTTATCTAGTTCCGAAAGATCACTTATTAGCTTATTCATTTTGTCCCGTTGTTTTTTGTTCTTCTTTCCAACCTTTTAATGAAGCATTTCTGATCTTTTATTTCTTTTTTTAATTTAGTCACCTCATCTTCCAAATCTTGACCTATCTTGAGGTTCGAATTTTCCAGTTTATCAATGTTTATGTCTTTTTCTTCTATTATTTTCTTGTATTTGCCTAACATTTCTTGAAGTTGGATTACTTCACTGGCAATTTCGGAATCCTTTTCAGCACAGGATTCTGAGCAGTAAATTATGTTATTTGATAAAATCTTAGCTGCCTTATACCTCTCTATGCAACTTGGGTGAAAGACTGCTAAACACACTTTGCAACAAAAATTGTTAAAATCCTTCTTTTTACAGCACTTTAACCTAAACTCCATGATAGTTAAATTATATAGTGCGCTAACACACAATTTGTTACGCGAAAACAGTATCACATTTGACAGAGAGACAGACAAGTAAAGAGAATCTAACTTTAGCACATTGGCATGAATATCGCAGGTAATGCAAAAACTTCATACAGCGTTAAAACTCCCTGCTAGGAATCATTTATAGGGATACCAAGATATCAAACAAATACTTTCCAATTGCTTTTTTTTTTCCACAAAGAGCACTAATATTTTGGGTAAAGCACTATTTATTCTATTGTATTCTAATACAGCACTATTTATTCTTTATTTTGATTTAAACCGTATCTAATAGCGCGCTTCTGCAGACGAAAAACCTCTGAAATAGGTACTGTGAGCAAGAGCCCCAAAAACAGATGCCATAATGCAGGTGAGATATAAGTATTGAAAAATATACATTGCGTGCGACAGTATAGTTTACTTCAGTTCTAACAGTCTGAACAGCAAACAAACCAGAGGACAATTTGGCACACAAAGCAGTTATATGATTATCAAACTTCAATCTTAAATCTATCTCCAACCCCAAAAATGTATTGTTATTAACTCTATTAATTGCTTGACCAGCTATTTGAATATCATTAAGTTCACATTTGAAGTTTAATATATTCGTTTTGGAGAAAGGTACTTCGCATCACACCAGTTTTTAATGGTTATTAGGTCAGAAGATACCATATTATTCAATATGTTTACATCACTGTGGTGCCAAAGTATTGTGGTATCATCAGCAAAAGAAGTACAGCGTCCATAAGATATAGCTGAGGGTAAATCATTTACATAGATAAGGAACAATAAGGGCCAAGAACTGAACCCTGGGGCACTCCAGTTGAGATATCATACCTAGCTGAATTTACATTCAGAAAATGGACAGACTGACTACGTTCTGAAAGGTATGATTTGAACGATTTTAAAACTGCTTGCTGACAATATTGAAAATAGTACAAAATTTTGTCCATTGGTGAATTCAACTTGCCCAAGGCTAACTGGATTACCGAGGACTTCCGTTCTATGGCCATCCATTGGCAAGGGGCTCGGCCTCAGGAAGCTCAAGCTATTGAAACTGTGTCTAATATTTGTGCATTCCATAACCCGTTTCAGGTAAATAATATTAAAAATCTCACTAACAACATATTGGACCTGGATCTTTTCAATGACTCGGACACTCTAGCTTCCCAGTCTGATGATGTCTTGGTTCAGAAAGAAAACTACCATCCTCCACTTAGTATCTGCATTAAGGATTTTACGGACCATGCCGATTTATCTGGTTCTCATTCAAATGAACATTATTATCATCAGCTGATTTAAACCTAATAAATAACTATGTTGGATGGATGATTTGGGATGACCTGTTGGTCCCATTCTATTGATGATATGTTGAATATTTTTTAAGATGTTTTGTATTTTATTATTGATCTTACTGTATCTAAAAAGAAAGCCTCCAAGAGGAACTTTTCCAAATGGTTTTCAACAAAACTGAAGTAATTGACTATCTTAATAAAGTTTTCAGAGAATCTGGTTTGCGTGATTACTATAATTATTTTGTCCAGTCTCCATTCTGAATGTAAATCTTTGTCTAGAATTTGTTATCGAGTACTTGTGGAGTATTCAGAACTAGCTCTTCTTAATCAAAATGATATCAAAAAATTTTGGAATTTCGTCAATTCTAAATGAAATATAACAATTTGCCCAAGAACATGTTCTCTATGGTGAAAGACTGTCATTTGGGCCTGGATTTTCCAGATCTCTTTGCAAAAAATTTTAAAACAGTGTATAAATAAAGCCATCTAAATCAGTTTTATCCTACAATCATTTAGCTATTTTGGATTATTCAATTCCTATCTCTAACATCTACGAGGAAATCTGCAAACTGGACATCTACAAAAGGCCCGGGGCCGGTAGTATTCCTCCTTTAATTCTGAAATATTGTAGCTTTATACTGCCTTGTCCTTTATGTATAATTTTCAATAGCTCCTTGAATTCTGGGATATTTCCTAGCTTCTGTGGACCTTTCCTTAAGTGGATGTCTAGCTATCTCTTAAATAGGTCTCAAATTGTCAAAATTAATAACTTTAGGTCTCGCGTGATTGCAATTCCATCTGGGGTATCCCATCATCTATTGTTCAAAATTTTCATTAACGACATCAACTCCTGTTTTAGGTATTCTGGTATTCTAAATTTTTATGCTTTGCTGACGACCTGAAATTTTTCACACAAATCAATACCCAAGATAATTGTCGGACACTTCAGTCTGATTTGGACAGATTGGAGGGATGGTGCAGGGAAAACTGTATGGATCTTAACGCCTCAAAGTGTTACATCATGGTCTTCTCCTGAAGCCTTAACCCAACTTACTACAACTATAGTCTTGGCAACACTACCCTGTCACAACTATCAGTGATTAAGGATCTAGGTATAATTTTGTATGCCAGTCTGTCTTTTATCCCCATTATCACTGTAACTAGAGCACTAAAAACACTCGGCTTCATTAAAAGAAGCACAAGTGATTTTAATAATATATCTGTCATACGATTATTATACTGAACTCTCACAAGGTCCCTGTTATGTCTGTCTAATACACAAGATTGCACCAGTAGAGCTTAAGTTTTTGAGGTATATTTCTTTTAAAGCACATATTGACATACCATATAACTACAATTATGACTATGTAACACTCTATAACAGGTTTTCTCTCCATACTTTAAGATCTAGGTGAAAACTAAGGGATCTAAACCTTCTGTTTAAGATAGTCAACTCTCTCGTTGACTGTCCCATTCTACTCTCTTCAGTGCATCTTTCTGTGCCAGATAGAAATACTAGGTCAACTAATACTTTCGATCAACCTTTTTTCCATACAAATTTTGGCTCAAATTCTTTGATACCTCTATTTATGGGGTTGGCAAATCATTCACACTGTGATCTTGATTTCTTTGGTGATCATAATAGCTTTTTGCACTTGCTTCAATCTTTATATTTTTGACTTAGATTTATAGATAGATTCTTTCCAATTGTAATATTCTCTCTTTATTATCTATGATCAGTTGCGCTGTTAGTCATTTAGCATGAAAATTTCTTGTTTCAGTAAATATTGTAGCTCTATTCATTTATATAAAATTTTATACAAAATTTTTATACTTATGTTTTTATTAATTGTCATAAGTACCATCTACTTTAGCTTTTATTACTTCTTATTGTTGTGAATTTTTAATTGTATTACACATTATTGTGTGATGTGTTTAAACTAAGGACAAATTTAATATTAAGAATCTAGTTTGTATTTTATTGGATGAAGGAAGGCCTGTTGATCAATAAAATAATGAATAAATAAATAATTGTCTTATCTAAATGTATATATGTAAACGTATATGTATACAAAAGAAAGAAAATCTGACATATACAATTAACATTTTGTACATAGAAAAAAAAATTAAAATACTACAAAACTTGGATCAAAAAAGTCACGAACCTTTTCAAATTAGCAACTATGATATCAAATTAAAATAACACACAGATCATAATTTATCAGAATACAAAGCCAATATATATCAAGATTTAGATGCAAGCCTCAAAGAACTCATTTACTGAATAATAGGCTTTGCTTAGCAATAAGGCTTTAACTGTTTTCTTGAAGGTTATAATATTTTCTATGGATCATTTAGAACTCAGCAAATGATTAAAAACCTTCTTACCATTATAAAGTATTATAATCAGAATTCAGGTTAAGAGCTTTTAGCTGATCTTCATATCACATGCTTCTTAAAGATAGTAGAAATTTAGTTGCTCTTCTTTGAACCCTTTCAAGGGGTTCAATGTCTTTCCCCAGAATAAGACTTACACATGTTTTATAGGCACGTAAAAATAATTCTGAAGACATATTACGAAACATCAACTTTACAACATCTAATCAAATACTGATTTATGGTAGTTCTTTTTACTATACTAATTATGTGATGTTACCATTTAAGATCATCCTAGTATAACCTAATCTAACCCTAGTTTAAACAAATATATATAATATAATTAAGCCTATAATTATTATTATTTATAGAATATATGGAAGCCAACCTATACGACAGTGATGCACAGCTTCGAGCACATCTTACAATAACAACTTTGACAATTAAGTAGTATGGAAGAAACATTTGAATATTTATAATTAAACAGTAGGTACTTACCATAAAACTGTCATATTCTTTGGAAAACATGCCTTACAGAAAAGAATCCTGTGATTATATTTTACTCAAATTTATATAGGTAAATTATAGTCAGTCTTAATAGAATCGTTATAAAAACTAACAGCAGCAGCTGATAAAAGGGGCAACAGTCTAAGCTAACCCAACAAAAACGAAGATCGAAAGAAACAAAATATTTAAATTTGGGAATAGTTCTCTTTTACAAATACTTTTTTTAACTTTTAAAAATGTACAAAACATTCCGAAAAACCTAACCACACTCCGTCATACTCCAATTCCAATTCCAATATATGTTTTTGGCACTGCACTTCGCAACTTGCCAGATTGCTCCCCGTCCGGAGCTTACCCGCTTTATCCGGCGAACCTCGGAGCGAGATACACTTTATTCCGGTTTGGGGACGTTATCGGTGGGATGTCCGGATGGCGAGCTCTGAGCTCCCGGTCACCCCATGTATTTCAAAATCTTTAAATTTGACTTTATTTAAAAACTTTCTAATGCATCTTGGCTTCCACTAGATGCCCCTTGAGAGTACTACTGGTCTCACGAGATAACCTTTTCTTTCAAGCTATCCCCTTACCCCTCCCACTCCCGCCACATAGCGGCCATTACGCTAATATTCTATGTAGAACTGCGGCAGACGAACGGGATAGGATACAGGAACAACTAGGCTTCACACGTTCACAGCGTCTGCTCCCTTTCTAGCGGGGTCGTTAGTTTCCACTCTGAGCGGTTGAGTCTCTGGTTTCCCCCCGAAATAAAGCATCAAAACCGAACACGTGGAACCACTTATGTTAATAACACAGAGGTCTGCCTTCGACGAGACGAACCGGAAGACTGCACCTACATCTCAATTTTAATAAACAAACATGAGAATCATAAACTCACGCCACCTATACGGCTATGAGCCATGACATATTCATTATTCATTTAATAAAAAAGTATAATGTTCCAATGGTAGCATCCATGTGCTTTCTTCCCACCATGGTAGCATCAAATCAAGGAAAATTCCTTATTAAAAATAGCAATTGAGAGATACAATTTTATTGATGGGATTTCTTTGAACAATATAAAGGTATAAATTGGAAAATATGCGTAATTTTGATATTTTAATTGTGTATTCAATCGTTTTCTTGTAGAAATTAGAAAACAAAATATGCTGAAAAGCTGTGTATACAAGATTGTAAACTTTGACGGCGTATATTTCGGAAACAAACCGTTGTCGGAAAAATGTGCGTTCATATTCGTTATCAGCGTCTACCAATGTACGAAAATCATCAAAATTGGTGGTGTTAAGAGTAAATAAACATTTACCACGCGTGCCTTTAGAATCGAGTGTTCGGTACCAAGTAAGCAGGCAAATATTTCTGATCACTGCTTGCCACTCATTTTTTGTGGATTTAATGATCTTTTTAGTGACAAATATGACTTTAATGTGATAATTTTATTAATAAACTTGGGGCTAACCTAACGGAACAGTTCCACCTAACAGCTCAAAAACTGTATTCTAAGATTATAAAACAGTCTTCCGGTTCGTCTCGTCGAATGCAGACCTCTGTGTTGATAACATAAGTGGTGCCACGTGTTCGGTTTTGCTGCTTTATTTCGGGGGGAAACGGGAGACTCAACCGCTCAGAGTGGAAACTAACGACCCCGCTAGAAATTGAACGTGTGAGGCCTAGTTGTTCCTGTATTCTATCCCGTTCGTCTGCCGCAGTTCTACATAGAATATTAAATGGCCGCTATGTGGCGGGAGTGGGAGGGGTAAGGGGACAGCTTGAAAGAAAAGGTTATCTCGTGAGACCAGTAGTACTCTCAAGGGGCATCTAGTGGAAGCCAAGATGCATTAGAAAAGTTTTTAAAGAAAGTCAAATTTAAAGATTTGAAATACACGGGGTGATCGGGAGCCCAGAGCTCGCCATCCGGACATCCCACCGATAACGTCCCCAAACCGGAATAAAGTGTATCTCGCTCCGAGGGTCGCCGGATAAAGCGGGTAAGCTCCGGACGGGGAGCAATCTGGCAAGTTGCGAAGTGCAGTGCCAAAAACATATATTGGAAAGGAAAGGAAAGATTATAAAATTTAAGGGTATTTTTCGGAAACAAAACTACGCCGATTTGTAAACTCGAATTCGTGAACAACGTCCCAACATCTAATTTGGCTGGTTTACCAAATGCCACATTACTGTATAATTACCATTAATCATTATGGCTTTAATGACGGTTTAATTGACAAACCTGGTGCTAACCTAACCAGGTGTCTTAATTTTTACTGATTTTAAAATTGAATATTTTTACTACTTTTATTTAATGACAATGTCAGCAACATCAAACACAGAAATAAGTTATAATAATAATTAATAAGAAAATTTTCTTATTAACTATTGAGATTATGACAATTGAGAGAAAGGATTTTATTAAAGTGATTTATGAGCGGAATTATAACGAAAAAATATGTATTAATACTGACTGAAAAAGGTAAACAACTGTATGTATAATAATATGAAATACGGTGGTAGATATCTCAAAAAGGAAAGCCTCCGAAAAATATTACTTTAGTACGGTAAATGTGCTTAACTGCATATTTACCGTACTTTAATAAATCCCTCCCGCCCTTTTTTAACAATATTTGATAAATAAGTTATATTTTATTTCTGAGTAATTCAGTAAAAATTTTATTCCGTTATTCCGTTATTACGTTGTTAATAGAATCCTGGAAGACAAGGTAAACATGAAAGGATACCTCAGAAAATCTAGACATAAAACACCAAAATTGCTCACCAACTCCTACTGTATGGTAAAGCTGACCAATACGTTAATTACTACAACTTAAAAAAGTGCTTAACTAAGTCAACAGACAAACTAAAAAAACATTTCTATAAAACTCGTTTGCAACTAGCAATAAAGTTCCTAAAGCCTAGAAAAGCAGCAGACCCTGATGACATCGTAAACGGATTCCTAAAAAATCTGGAACTACATGTCCAGAATTGACTGCTGCAATTGTATAATTCCTGCTGGGCTAAACAATTGATACCCATATTATGGCTGAAAGCTTAAGTGGTAGTCAAACGCAAAAAGGAAAAGACTCGAATTGAAATAAAAGCTACAAACCTATATCGTTCTTGTGCTGTCCTTTTAAATTATCTGCACGCGTAATACTAAGAAAGATTAATTCCGAGACTTGCACGGGCCAAGTACTTAGCCACTCAACACATAGAAGATGGCTTCGGGAGAAGATAAATAACTGGAGCAGTCTTCGTAAACCTCACTACGGCATATGACACCATAAAACACAAACTACTGCTGCAAAAAATCTTTGTTATGACACGAAACTACCACCTCAACGAAGTCATAAGCTAACTTCTCTCCAATATATAAGTAAAACCAGTTTCGCACAAACCCTTCCAAAAACCAAACATTCATAAACCTAAACAATAAACCGGAACACAGAGAACTTCAAGTAAAATGAAACTTTGTTCGAATGTAGCACTGTCGTAATCCAGTTTACCTTGCTTGCATCCTTCGCAAATTAACCAGACCAATATGCTTTTCTCATGTAGAAAAGATCAGCTCATGCCAACAAATTGGATTCTGCATTAAACGACGCCAAAAGAATGGTGATAAGCTGCTTAAAACCTATCAATCTTAATCAACTCCACATGCTAGCTGAAATTGCTCCATCACAATCAGTATCACGGTACAGTATCAAAAACAGAATGTACAAGGCAATCAACAGATGCAAAACACTTATTGCACGGGCACATCTCTCCAAGACCAAGGTTAAGACCGTAATTCTCCAGGGTGGAACACTAAAGAGAGCCTCCCACCATGTGCGGACTGCGATTGGATGACCTGGAGCAACCTCAACAGACTGCCATCTGGAATGGGGAGGTGTAAGGGATATGTGGAAGACGTCACCTTCGTGTATGGAGGGGCGTAGATGATATGTCACCCTCTTATTGGTCCAGCCTTAACAACTTCATATTTCCTCCAGGATCTATCAGCCGGGAACGAGACCACGTTGAATGTGCCAATCACAAGAGAGCGTTATTAACATCTTTTATACATATGACATATAGATTAGATTAGTTTAATGTGTAACTCAGACACAACTAATAAATTACCCATTTTTGTGCTATTTATTATTTATTAAATTAGATAGGCAAAAAAACCAAACGGTGCATATTTCTCAGTTCATACCATTATGTATTTATTTTTATCAAAAGATTTATCAATCAGTTTTGCGATATAATGTACACAAACTGGATACCTAAGTACTGAATTAATTGAATACAAAATAGTTTTGAACTTTATTTAATTATGTCTTTTACCAATTTAATATAAGGATAATTATGTATCTTCAAAAAAAAGTCGTAAACGTAAACGAGCAGGTAACAAAATGTGCTTGAAGTTATATAACTCGTCGCGGAAAAAGTTCACTAGAATCTGAAATCAACATCACCCTAGAATCAATTAATATATCAAAATTCGTTAAATTCGACCCTCAGCCAGTCACATCATCAATATTCGGTAATAAATGAATAGCTTTTCAATGTCAATGGATATTTGATTTTTACTTCCCTCGTAAAAGGGAAGTATTGTAACGGTAAAAAAATCACCCTCCGAGATTTTTTCAGATCTTTACGTTTCAGGGTCCCTAGATGTCGAAAAACATGTTTTCCCAATTCCGTCGGTCTGTCTGTCTATCGGTCTGTCTGTTCTCGGCAAAGCTAACTGGTTTCTTCAAATTTTGGTCAGAATTTAAGGGTCACCTGGTAACATTTTGGTGAACAATATGGCAAAATGAAATGGCGGCTTAGTGAAATGTTAAAAAAACTATTACTAAAAAACTACTTATTCAATTTATCTCAAATTTTGCTCAAAAATCAAGTATTATATAGAACTCAACTGAAAATTTCAGACTGAAAAACTACTTAATGGGTTAATTTCAAATTATGTGCTATAAATAATTGTACCATGCGACCTAGTGAAACATTAAAAAAAAATTATTACTGAAAAAACTAATTATCCAATTTGCCTCAAATTATGCACAAAAATCAAATGTTATATAGAAATGAACTGGTAACACTTTGGTATGAATACAAGCTAACAAAACAAATTTTTAAAATATTTAAAAAATCAGCCTGAAAACACTATTTAATAGATTAATTTAAAATATTGCGCAAGTATTAAGTGTGATATAGAGATAAACTGGTAAACTTGTGGTACGAATTCAAGTCAATAAAACGACGTCCAAATAAATTTTTTAAACAATCAACGTAAAAAAAATCTAATTCAATTGATTTTAAATTTCGCAGAAAAACTAAATGTGATATAGAGATAAACTGGTACTAATTCAATATGACGTAATAAAATGGCGGTGTGTGTTAATATAAAAACTTATTGAATTTATTTTAAATTATAGCCAAAAATCAAGTGTGGCATAGGTAGCATATGATCAAACAAAATGGTGACGAATAAAAACGTTTTCAACACTTCACTATTCCTAATAAAAGGAAAGGGGGAGGTTTCGGGTAAATGAATATAATTTATTTCCACTACTAACTAATTTTTCAATTGCAAAATGTATTTAGTTATTTCTGAGAACTCAACTTACAAGATAATTGAAAAATTGCCATCTATACTAGATTAAACCGTTCTTAAACTCAATCTCCCGTATTAACAAGCCGATAGAACAATTGGATACACATTAAATAACGAAAAAAGATTTATTTTGAAATTCTAAATAATTTCAATTTTCTCTTGTTTTCAATATTTTAATTATACAATAAAGAGTAGACATGCACTAGATAGTGGCAACTTTTTGTTCTGCCGTTATTTAAAGAAGTTAACTGCGTTTCTAGATCCACAAGCATCAGTGGATTAAGAAAATAAATACGTCACAATAATTAGGTTGCTGTTAGTTCTACGCCAAAGAGAAAAAAAGGAAGAACACTCGTTAATTGAATTGTCATTTGACAGTCTTTGACTATTTGACCATTTGTATTATATGCTAAACAGAGTCTGCTTTAAGAACTATTCTGTATTCTCTATGTGGCTTGTTTTGATATATATATATATATAGCAGTTTTATGGACTAAAATATGGCAACAGAAACCGAAAATTCTCGTCCAAATATAAGGATACAAATTGTAAACAATATGTCCGAAGGAACAGAGGAAAAGATGGAAGTCGATACGGAACTAAACGAGAACGAGGATGGTGAAATAAGTGATGACAATATGAATGAAAAGAATGAAAATGTCGATCCTCTCTCCAGTGATAAGGTGAAAATTAATAATATTAAAGAACTATTGAACTAAGTATTAATATAACTAAAACCTAATTTATATATATTAAGAGTTATTCAAGCATCCCCTGCTGCTGTCACTAAAAGGAGCAGTCTTCATGTCTCCTGTTTTCAAGTAATGCTAAATATTTCGCCCAGAACATAAGTTATATAAATAAAAATTAAGTCTTTAGAAATTACCTGTCACAAGTAAGAATTTAAAATGTTTTTTTTAGCCGCCCGATGAAAATTGTGACAAGGAACTCATTTTAATATATTTTAAAAAATATGTCACTATTTCAAAATTCTGGTATTTCTTACCCCAATGTAAAGTAAAGTAATGATAGTTTTCCATTTGTATGCTGATGTATATATACAAATAAAAAATACTTGATCCCTAAGTGTAAAGGTGGATATATAGTTTCTGTAACATAAGAAGTAAGAATTAAGTGTAAGCTGTAAGAGAAAGAAACATGTGAAAATAAATGATTACATTTAGAGTTTGACATAAGCATTAAGTTGTAAAATAAGAAATGGTTCAATTCCTTTACTTATATTAGGTAGGTATAGTTTTTAGAATCGGCAAAGTTTTGATAATTTCTAGTTTCACACTCATTGTTTAAACCTGATTTCAGTTTGCTTGGCTTGGTTAGTTATTGTTTACAATTTTTTGGCATACCAGTTTCTTTTTTTATATTTCAATATGTATAATTAAGACCAAGAAATTTGATAGTTATTAATGAACTATTATTAGACATCTTACGGAACTATAAAATAAGATGTAATGTGTTCATGTCTTCTGGCTTATGCGTATGGATTACTTCTTATGGAAACTATAAATCTAGCTTAATGCATTTAGAATATTTGTGTTTTTTGATTTGTAGATTTCGTCTAACATGAATGCCATTTTTACAACAGGAATCAATATATTTGATAAAAATGAACAAGAAAAGCTCCAAGAACGTGCCAAAAGATTTGCTTTGAAACCAGATGAAATTCATAGTTTTAGTGATCAGGACTTACAAGATCTTCATGAAAGTTTAGGTATAAACGATATGAATAAAAGTGAAGTGAAATTTGATACTGTTCATTTGCTTGGGTTAGGTGACATGTCTGCAGAAGATGTGGTTAATTATTATGTAAACTATGCACCCGAAGGCATTGAGTGGATTGATCAGAATAGTTGCAATGTTCTGTGGTTAGATAATATTTCAGCCGCGAGAGCATTACATTTTAAATCAAAAGTTGTAAGAGGAATGCCCGCAAGGGAGCCTAAGGAAATATTTCCTAAAGAGTTTTTGGATGATGTTGAGGAACCTGAAGAAGATAAAGGGCAGAGCATACTTATTAAAAATCGTAATCGTGAAATTGAGTTACAGAATGAAATAGGGGAAGTTATTTTACCAAAAAAGAAAGTTTACCCTAAAAACTCTGTAGATATTTCAGAAATAACTATTCCAGTTCCTCCAGGATATTGGCGCTTAGGTAACCAACATCCAAAAACAAAGTGTTTGCTTGTAAGGTTTGGGCTTGTGACAGATAAACTTCCATTCAAGTCAGAAAAATGTAATAAATATTATAAGAAACTTAGTAATACAGGTCAAAGAACTGTTATTTCTGAAACGAAAAAAAAGGAGTTGAGAAGCATATTTGAAAGGAATAAAGAACTGAATCAAAGTAAAAACCCTTGGGGTTCTTTAGCAAAAAACTGGGATAGAGATGCAAGATTTAGAGAAAGAGAGCCAGTTATGCATCATTTGGATGAGGATGATGATGTACAAATAGTTGAAGTTAAAAATCCAAAGTTATTGGCTCGTCTGGGGGTCAAAAGAAAATTAGACTCAGAAGAAGATAAACCTGAGGAGCCAAAAGACAATGGTGAATTAAACCACAAATTAGTTTCAGAA
Organism: Kuschelorhynchus macadamiae; assembly: GCA_030620095.1. Lineage (NCBI taxonomy): Eukaryota > Metazoa > Arthropoda > Insecta > Coleoptera > Curculionidae > Kuschelorhynchus > Kuschelorhynchus macadamiae. The sequence goes on along the minus strand of JAUTXW010005059.1, from coordinate 924,262 downwards.
AGGAAAATAATAAAAGTCCCAAGAATGAAAATGTATGCTGATGAAGAAGAAGAAAATCAGAAAAGAAAGAAAATTTTAATGACTATAAAGAAGCAAGCTGAAGAAATTGATAAAAGAGATAATGAAAGGGATTTAAGAAATATGTTGGGACCTACCAATAAGTTGGTAACAAAAAAAGACATACCTGAATCGGAGCCAAATATAGATTTAGGAACAAGATTAAAAAACAGAAGCCAAAGAATGGTCTTTGCTGTAGGGAGGGATATGTTGAGTAGTGATTATTATGATGATTATGATAGGAGACTTGCATATCCAGATATAAGAAGAGGATTGGTCGAGCATAGTTTCCTTAGACAATCAGAAAGGAACAGGGAAAGATCTCCTATAATGTCAAGGTCAGTGTTGATACGTCCAAGAGAAAGAGAAGATCGGAACAGGTTCTCTCCTGAGAGACAACAACACCTAGAGAAAGAAAGAACACATAGATCTTCCAAGAGGACACCCGAAAGAACTTTGCATAGTGACAGAATGCATTCCAGCAGATCTAATCATTCAAGGAGAAGAAAGAGGAGAAGTTATACTCCAGAGAGTAAGCATGATGAAAAAACAAGGAGTAAAGTAGCAGTAGTTGTTAGAACACCAAAGAAACCTACTGTTGCATCTACTGTTTGGTCCAAAGTTCGGAAATCTAGTGCAAGTGAACAGAGTTCCAGCGAAAGCGAATCAGAATCGGAAGAGGAATCTGAAAATAGCAGTAGTCAGAGTAGCAGTAGTAGTGAAAGTCAGTCTGAATCTGAGGAAACAGAAGATGAAAGTGATTCCTCATCAAATACTTCCAAAAAGCGAATTGCAGCAAGGAATCCTGATAGACCTGGATTTGATAAGAGTAGATTAAGCCAAAAAGTTGATCACAAAAGTCCACTTAAAATTACAACAGCTAATGAACATTTCACACAAAAAAAGTCAAGGAAACACTAGTATCAAAATATAACTATTTGTTAATAAAATGAAAAATGTTAATATAGATAAGAAAAATGATGAGCTCCTCTATTCTAAAAATACAGACGTTCAGCTTTTAATTTTAAAGACAGGACTTTTTAGAAAACATGCTGCAGTACTCATTGGTGATTGGCTAAAACTTTGAATATGTATAGGAACAGCCTGTTTTTGACAATCATCCTTGTTTCATTGCGGCCCAAGATTTGTTTGGTACACATTAAATAATGAATAAATAAATAAATAAATAATTAAATATATATCCTTTTATATTAACATTCTCTTGCTTTTAAATTATTTTCAATTATCATTTGTTTGTTATTTTGCAATTATAATTTAAACGAAAAACTAATTAGGTAACCTTAATTCTGAAACTTAATTCCTAAACAAAAATGTTATGAAATCAAATTTAACAATATTTTTTAAGTATATCTCATTGACTACCTAAATTTTATGGGTACACAAATATAGGTAGGTTTTTTGTTTGTTAAGGGCTTAGAGTTGCACTGTTCAACATAATTATGTCCGCTCTTAAGTAAAAATTGAACCAAATTTGTATATTGAAATTGATTTAAACATATAAAAAATTCTGGATGCATTTTTATATTCACCACTTTGGTGCACATGTAATTTAAAAAGAGTTTGGTGGAATATTGTGTGTCATTTTTGTTGTTGTTTATTAATTCTGTACCTATGTTTGTTAAATTTCTATACCTATATGTCATATAGGTCAACAAAATTCAGTTTCTTAACCCTCTTCAGTCATCTTGTTGGCAATTTGTTTCCATAATTTAATTTTTTTGCAAACGGTATTTATAAACTTATTCCCCCTTATAAATTCCTTTGTTACAAAAAAAAGTGTCTACAACTCACAGCAAGTTAAGAAAGAAATTAGTAATCTGTGGATAAATTGCCTTTGCTTAGACATTTCTCCTTACTCCTACTCATCCACCAAATCTCAAAGCCAGTGGAAATTTTGAATAGATGGTGGAACCCCCACAAATATTTTATGAATATAAAAACACTGACTGATTACGTCAAATAGGCATATTCTTGTTGCTTAAAGTACTCCAGAAGAAGAAAAAATATAGAAATATACTAAAGACTTCACACAACAAATTAAATTAATAAGAATATATTAGTCAATGTAGACATATTTTTAAAGAGAAGTTGTTAATACACCTACTACATTGTATATAGCAGTATTAAATCTTAAAAATTTAGATGTCGCTGTTTACTTACGTTTTTGTTGTGCATGGGAGCAAAACAGCACGCGGCTATTTTGCGCACACATAATCGGGGTTTTACTGTATTAATTTACTTGTTAAAGTATCATCCACTAACACTAATAATTATTTTTGTATGGGAATTGTCTATAATTAAAATAAGTTAGAAATTCTTCTGTGACATCAGCTTCTTATTAGTTACTTTTCCAAAAGGTTAAAAATAGCTAAAGCTATTTGCATGTCAGGAGACAAATATGATATGTATCTAAGTCAGCATTGGCATGTTTTCGGTTTTTTTATACAATCTGCTATTATTGGATTTATTATAAAAAGTAATTGTTCATATATGTGGGAGTTATTAATATTTCCTTTTAATAATGTAAATACAATTCTTAAACTGATTTTAATTCTATTTGCTAATCTTATCATCCTTTTAAAATACTTGGCAAATAATAATCATTGTCACAAAGATATGCAGGATAAAAAAATCAAAAATATATCACATTGAGAACTGAGGATCCTAAATGACATATTTAATTTTGATACTACTAATACTAAAGTGCAAAATAACCTAAAATGAACTTTGATTTTGAATTGATGAGATTAGTAAAGAGCAGGCAATGCAGAAGTTAGTGCTAAATATGGAATAATATAAAAAAAATTCCAAATAACTTTTGTAACTAATATTTTTATTCAAGGACATAACGCTTATTTAGGGTTTATGTCTTTCCTATTTTTCTATTAATCCTACATTGTTCTTTAATCTAAACTAGTCTGTTTTACCAACCAAACAACTTTGGAGGAAGCACTTCTTTTTTCTCATGAATAGATCTATGAAGCAGCTACTAAATTTTCTTAGCTGAGCCAACTTGTGAGAATATTTTTATCCTTGGCTAACACAAACCATACCAAAGAGTATAAACACTCAGCTCAGAAAGGTACAGATAGTAAGCGTCTAGTGTTTGTCCCAAATTATGTTTTTACATTCACATTAGGAGCATTTTATTTATTATAGGACATATTTTGGCTTCAATAGATAGTTAATCTTTTTAACTTTATTTTGTAAATGTTTTCTAGAGTCAAGCGCTCTGTACCTTGTCTGTTTTGAATTTTAATAACATCACTATGAAAGTATATATGTGTCTCCAAGGCAAGGGTGTCAAACAAACTTGAGAGTGACAAGGTAATTTGGTAATGTGTATATATATATATATATATATATATATATATATATATATATATATATATATATATATATATATATATATATATATATATATATATATATATATATATATATATATATATATATATATATATATATATATATATATATATATATATATATATATATATATATATATATATATATATATATATATATATATATATATATATATATATATATATATATATATATATATATACATATATATATATATATATATATATATATATATATATATATATATATATATATATATATATATATATATATATATATATATATATATATATATATATATATATATATATATATATATATATATATATATATATATATATATATATATATATATATATATATATATATATATATATATATATATATATATATATATATATATATATATATATATATATATATATATATATATATATATATATATATATATATATATATATATATATATATATATATATATATATATATATATATATATATATATATATATATATATATATATATATATATATATATATATATATATATATATATATATATATATATATATATATATATATATATATATATATATATATATATATATATATATATATATATATATATATATATATATATATATATATATATATATATATATATATATATATATATATATATATATATATATATATATATATATATATATATATATATATATATATATATATATATATATATATATATATATATATATATATATATATATATATATATATACATACATATATATATATATATATATATATATATATATATATATATATATATATATATATATATATATATATATATATATATATAGTGAGCTCTTCAAGATCACAATAAATTATAAAAAATTTTGTTGAACAAAGTAGTCTTTGTCCGCCATTTTGATTTTTTTTATATGAAAGCCTAGTTAAGAACACCCGCGGAATACAAACGAATTACAAATACGAATTAAGATGTATAGCTTGATAAGCGCGGGCTTTGGTTGTCGGATTAGCTGATAAAAGTATCTGCTAACTCCAAGTTATTTATAATGGTTCACTCAAGCTGCAAACTTTGCTAACTCAAGCTGCAAACTTTGTCAGCTAAAAAACTCCCAACCAAAAGACTTCAAACTCAAAGTTACTTTCTGAATTAATTGAATCTGACAGTTTTATTTTAATTTAATAAAACTGGCAAATAATTAAAAATATAAATCAAGCTTTCACACCAAAGACGTGTGGTTATTTTCCTAGCGAAATGGAAAATGTCTGTCCTTGTTATGGTTCGAAGTTGATTTAAAAAGTTTTTAAGTCAATATGGAATTTAATTAATTTCATTTTTCCATCACAGATGTTATGAAAGTTGATGCACCATTTTTTTGTAATGGTTTTGATGGCAACCCTAAACGTATTGGATTATTTGTAAAAAAATGGCCGCCAGCTCTTCATGCTCCAAAGTTGTTTATGTTTATATGATTTAAGTATAAAACATTGTATTTAACAGTTTTTGATAAATAAAAGAAATTATTCTTTTCCAACTATGACTTTTAATTATGTGATCTTAACATCAGTAATGCAGTAGGTACTGCATTTGTATAAGAGAATTCCGAATTGTATATGGTATGGTTTTGTAATGTAATAAGAAACACTTGAGGTATTTTTAAAAATTATGTATCGCCCTTATGAGTAGTCTAGTTTTTTATGCAATCGAGCAGGTAAGTAAATTAATTTTTATAAAATTTGGCTGCGTCATTAATGGCTGATTTTATGCTAAAGTGAACGTGCTAGTAAGCCGGTAGTCGGACAAAACGCACATAATTTGAATTATTTTGAAACAATGAATGAAATGTCTTTGTCTATAAGTAAAAAAGTAGTTGGTAGCGCAAACATTCCTACTATATTCTAGGAAGTTTTTCCTTTTGTGGTTGTCATCACGGAAATGTTAAAAGCCCGCCAAATATATGATGTGGTCGCGTGCAATTTTTGTGATTGTTGATTAGAATGGTGAGCTTTCCGAGGTAAGTAAAAATCCTTATTTTACAATTAATTAAAAGTAGCTTTACATGTCAGAATGATATACAAAGTTAAATTAAAAATTAATAGCAGAAATTTGGAAATAAAACAAGATATGGCAACCCTATCTTGGTAAAAGAATGTGAATATCGTCTTATTTAATCAACCAAGTCCATGAGAGTCGATCGTCAATACTTCAAAAGACTTCATAGGGAAAAGTATGTTCATCCTTGCTAATAGAGAAAAACTTATCCGAAAAACATTTAAAATATTCACCTAACTTTGATAAATCTGTATTTAATAAATATAACTCCAAAGCTATACTCATGAAATCACAATAAAATAGATAATTTAAATAAGTCGGCACGCTCCTAAAATATATTATCTGATGAGGCAGGACACACACAAAGTCGATGTGAAACGATCTCGTGTTTTGCAAATTGCAGGTTTCTCTTCAACAGGGTCAGGTAAGTCATTGCCAACTTCTAGCTGGGTATCTTAGGATGCCCTTTTCGCAAATTTGCGCCCGTTGGTTTCATCTCCACACAAACATTTTTAAAATTCATTGTGGGTGAGTTAAGAAATCATGGTTCTTGTGATTAGACCGTGTCAAAATAGAAATACTTTTCGCCTTCGATTGCCCGTCTTACATAGCGGTTGCCTTAGTGACTTCACGTTTCGTATTACGTATACTGATGCATGGTCTCCAACCGGAGGAGTAATATGCAATTTCTTCCTCTTGTGGTGATGTATATACTGGACAACTTGAAATAAATTGTAGAATCTGTTGTAATCTCGGTATTCTATAAACATAAAGAGAATATAATGAAATATGAGATATACATCATACATGAAAATGAAGTCGTTATACCGGGTCGCGGTCCGGTGAGCACAGATCAGGTATATACAAAAGCCTACCTATCTGCAGCTGCGACCTCGTTCAGTTTTTCAGTCTGGTAAATCTCTGAAGTTGTTTTGTGAAATCGAAGGTGAAACACAATGAACTTTAACGTTCATTGTGTTTTCTTTAATTATGTGTACCATATACTGCTGTAACTAGCAGTAAGTTAAAGGGACTAGATCCAAAAAAATGTTAGTCCTAACCAATTTAACAACTATTCTTATTGTTGCATGGTGAATGTCCTTTACCCCAATAAACAGAAACTCTATAAGAAGTCATGGATCTTGGATTTAAACCATGTTAAAATGAATTTACTTTCCGATCTTTGCCTGTGAATACAGAGACATCTTCAAGGAACTTCACTGCACGAGATCGAAACACTGAATGAGCATCGCTCAGGTATTCCCGACCCGTGTTCACCGACACATTTCATAGTAGTTGATTTCAGTAGACTCTCTAATCTTGCTTTTATCCTAAAGACTGATGCAAGAACCCTAGTATCGTTTACGTTATTCATGTGTCTGGTTTTTTTTTACTTATACACCTTTCATGTTCCTTAAGTCTAGTACCTAGTACACTTTACCGCAAGAACAAGCAATTTCATAAACTTCTGATTGCCAAGGAATCACATCTTTCGTTGATCTTAAGCACTGACTAATAAAATAAAACTGCACTACATTATGGTTGAGTGTTGACTATCTAATATCTGGAATTATTGTAATACCTAATAGAACACTTGATATCTTCAGTGCAATATCCGTTTGACTTTAAAGTTTTAGTTTTCTTGGGAACTGAATTTTTGTCTGTAATTCTGAGTCGGTTTTCTGTAAAAAGTGTTCCATTTTCTTTCATTTGTGCTAAGACATCAAGGAAGGGAATGGCACGATAACGGATTGGTGATCTCCCACGACTTCTTTTTCCTTCGACTTTTCCCTCACCTATTAGTCTTTCCATGTTTCCGGCGTGAAAGAGGAACACCAGCGTATGCACTAGATTGATATTGGTGTTTCTTGTTATGTTTGTGTTCTTCCATATCTTAGGTTTGACAGGCTGCCCTGCTTTTGTATAAACAATATTCAAGCATATGTTTCTGTCTTGCCTACATACTCTTTGTATGAGAGAGGATAGTTGTGGATACCGGTTCTTGTGTGTTTTCTTGCTAGTTCTTTGTTTTTTAGTAGTCTTCTCCCTTGAACTAATGTCTATCAGAAATCCAAGGACTTTTTGTTTTGTTTAGGTTGCGTCTCTTTTTGTTGCCTCAGTAAAATCTTTTTTTATGTTTATCCATATACTTTTGTGATATAGGCACAATTGGTTGTTAATCTGTGATATAGGCGATTATATTGTAGTAGTTGATGCAAAGCTGTTTTCCGTTGCGTTTTTTATAGGATCTTGATTTGATATTGGTGATAGTTTTTTGGGCTCTTTTTGTTACAGCTAACTTAATTTTATATTCTAGTAGTAGTAGCCTATGATCACTGTTGCGATCAGCACCTTTAGAGTTTTGACCGTCTTTATAGATGTGGGGCCAGGGATTCTGTATTATTACAAAATCAATTGAATTTTGAAATCTTCGTATATGCTGGTGGACAGGGGTGGAACATGGTGTTAGCTATGACGTTATGTTATTTAGACAGAATTGTATCAATGGTTTTTCAATGCCGAAGGTTCCGATACTATATCATCAGTTATCTGTTTTTTCCCTATCTTCGCTTTGAAATCTCTAAGTACTATGATAACTTCACGAACGGATGTAAGTGCATACACATGGACGAAATTTAACCCTGTCAAACAAGTCTGATAAATGTTTATAAAAAATATACAAATTTTATAAGAATGTATACATTTTTATAAAACATGGAAGAATTTATAAGCCATATGTTTTGACACGTTGAATTTTCATGAGGTTTTATATGCCTTTATAGGTACATATACATACAGGAATCTATCGGTTTTGGTCATCGCTTTCGTTGGAAAATAGGGAATTATTTATAATATTTTATAGTTAAATTAGTCAAAACCACTATAATACTGTTTTAAAAATTTTTATATACTTATTTTTTCTGTAAACTTCTATCATATTTATCTCTTGAACAGCAACGTCTATAAAATTTTATCACGAATTTCCAGTAAAAAGAATGCCCACTTTATATAATAGTACATTAGATAAGTAGGAACTTCAATAAGAAAATTGAGGATTTCTTAATTATAAGACAGATTTTCTAAAAGTTTTCAGAAGTTTTGATAAAACTGAATACTAAATATTTTGGAATATTTTTTTTGAGACATGTTTAATAAAATTTTATAGGATTATATGAGATTTGATAGGGATAACTAGAAGTCCGTGAACCTTAAACGGGTGACCCCTATAGTTTTACCACTAGCAGCTAGTTTCAGACTAATGTGATTCGCTTTCGATTGTGGATTATGATTATCGGCCATCGGAGATCTCTTGACAGGTACAAGCCTGCCTAGTGAGGATGAAAGTCCAGAAGTCATGATCGCAAGAGGATGCGTGTCCCGTACCCTAATTACGCTGTGCTGAGACATAATCGACAGTAATTATTTAAAAAAGATCTTACACTTGTAGATGTTTGATATTGATGTTTATATGATAATTGTTTGGTACGTGGAATCGCATCTCCTAATATCCCTTAAAAACTGTCGAATACATTTTATCGTAGAGTAAATCATATAGACAGATCTATAGAGTCTTATAAAATGCGTAGCATATACAAAATCATAAAATATTAATGTTTTTGTATGAAACAATGAATTTATTGATGCTATACATACATAAGATGTTTACATACGTCACAATGTGTTTAGGTACATTTATTATCACAATAAAATTTCAGGTAGTTACTGCATATAAAACAGTGATTATATATCAGCAAAATCGTTTTGAAAATATTCCTCAAGGGAGAAAAAACATTTGGTTACTAAGTATTTCTTTAGTCTTTCTTTAAATATTTTTGATGGCAATTCTCTAATGTGTAACGGCAATTTGTTAAACATTTTTGGCCCGTAGAAAGTTATCCCAGTCTTGACCCTATGAACCCTGTGGTATTCAGTGTAAATATTGTCTCTGTTACGTGTTGAATGATGATGAACCTCTGCGTGTTTGATGTAACTTCCCACATTTTCCTTTACATACAGTAGACATTGGTATATATACAAACTATGAATCGTTAATATTTTAAATTCGGGAATCAAATGCTTACATTCATCCCTGTAACTCAGTTTACCCATCACTCTGATGGCTCGTCTTTGCAGACCGAAAATTCTACTTATATTTGGGGCATGGCCCCAAGCCAATAGAGCATAATTTATTCTAGATTCAATGCAAGCGTAATAAACAGAGCCACAAGCCCCCTCAAAGCATAAATACCCGATGAAATTTTCTTTGCTACCACACCAATGTGTTCATTCCAAGTTAGTTTTGGGTCAATTTGTACACCCAGGAAATGTATTGAACCATTCATCTCCAGACCCTGCAGGTCCCTTAGAGCGAAAAAAAGGAGTTCGGTCTTAGTGCTATTCAGGCTGAGTTGGTTGCTATGAAACCACTCAGTGACCCTTCCCCGCGTCTCCCCCACACCTGCCTGCAAAGCGTCCAAGTCCTTACCCCTCCTGAGCACAGTAGTGTCATCCGCGAAGAGCACGAACTCGTCGCTAGGGTCGCTAACCCCCAGATTATTTATGTAGATCAGGAAAAGCAACGGTCCCAGCACCGAACCCTGTGGGACACCAAACTCAACGTTCTGCAAAGATGACATACTGCTGTTTGAGTCTACGTATTGTTTTCTGTGCTGCAGGTAGGACGATAAGAGGCTGACTGCCTTAGGGACAAAATTATAGGTCTTGAGTTTATTTACAAGCAGGTGGGAAGAGACACAATCAAAAGCTTTTGTTAGGTCGCAAAACAAAGCCGCAATATAGTCACCCTCACTAAAACCTTCATTTATGATTTCGATTAATTTATTTATTGCCATCACCGTTGATTTTGAAGTTCTGAAACCAAATTGTCGAACATTGAATAGGTTGTAATGCTTTTTCAAACACCTTGGACAATATAGGGACTATCGAAATAGGCCTATAATTGTTTATTTCATCAATTGGTCCTTTTTTATGGATTGGAATAACCCTGGATATTTTAAGAACATCAGGATAAATTCCGTCGTTAATGCAAAAATTTAATAATTTTGTTAGCGGGCTGATAATTTCATTTAAAATTACTCTAAGAATTTTACAATTGGTACCATAATAATCACAGCTTGGTGTATTTTTTAAACCTCTTATGATGTCCCTAATTTGTATTTGGGAAAGCTCAGAAAATTTAAAAGATCAGAATTTTGAAAGTGTGTGTTTTTATAAAGTTCAGTGTATTTACCTGATGTGTCAAAATTGGGTATATTACTTAGCAGTTGTCTGGGAATGTATATGAAAAAGTCATTAAACTGATCCGGCAGTATGTTAGACTCATTTATTGGTTTTTTGGAGCCAACATTGGAATTCCATCTAACCACATCCCAAATTGATTTGGGGTTTCCTTGATGGTTTTTGATGTAATTGTCGTTGGATACTTTTTTTGCCCTTATGAGTTCTCCCCTGTAATACCTTGCATAGTCCTTTGCGATCTGTGAATTTGCAAGTGATTTAGTGGTTCTTGCTACGTCCCTCAAGAAATGACGTGTTTCACGTTTTTGTTTCAGGTCCTCGTTAAACCATGATATTACTGGTTTGTTCTTTACATGTTTAAAGATTTTTGGTGGAAATGCCGAGTCAACACAATTTTTTATAAACATAATAAAAATGGTGATATGTCTTTACTTTCATATAGCTAATTATATAATCTTAAATCCAATACAAACTTCTAATTATTTTCAATGGGATTTGAGAAGGTTTCTTTGGTGGGGATGTTATATGGTTTCGCTCTGAGAACAACGGAAATTATAGTTTCATATCCTAAGACCTGTTGTTGACCTCTTTCCTGACAGCGAAGGCATAGTCATTGTAGCCGTTGTTATTTGAACCAGATAAATAAATATCACAATCCCATGCTCGATGTGGTCCTGTCCGCGCCAGTGTGTTTTGCGATTCCAGCCACCATTATTTCTTGTCTCTTTAGCTTTTTAGAGATTATTGTTAATTTTCCTGGTTGTAGTATTATAGTCCGCTCACGTTCCAAGTTGCCGTACTAAGTTGATTCTGATTTTAATAGTTGTATCTTCGCTGGAGGATGATTTCGCATATGGTGTCCAGCGGTCCACACCCACATTCCCAGTAGTCCATTTCACGCTGTCTGCCTGGGCACAATAAAGCGCCGATGATCAGTCAGGTTATTAGACTCTGCACAATCTACGATCAGCAAGAGTTCCTTTACTTGGAAAGTTAGTATCAAAAACGACCAAATTGGTATGATAAGAATAAGGTATATAGGTCATTCCCTTACACAATAACAAAACAAAGAAAACCGCTGTTTTTGGGTTAGAAAACGTAACAAATATGTCAACTTGATAGAATATGCAGATGCGTATATATAGTGAAATCAATGTTTTATTGCAGAGTTTTTACCTGAGATACATATTACGGAAAATTTGGAGATGTTAAAATAGATCCCTGTCCAAACTTTTGAGATTAAAAGTTTCAGTTAATCTTTTGTATTTCTTTTCCTATTTTTTATTCAGCAATATCTTGGTTCCTCGATACATTTTTTGAGTTTTCTTAGAGCACATTTTGTAGAGAAGTTTTGTTAATAAACTCACTCGTCAATTTTGTAGGCCTGTAGAACAGTATTTGATTTCAAAAATACTTTGGTGAAGAACGGTCCTCAAAAAACAGAACTTTTATAAAATGTCAAAGTTAGACGAAAAACAAAATAATAATTCGATGATAATTGCAAACTTCACAATTTATTTTTCGGACAAACTCCAAATTTGATAAATACATAGCAAGTTTCCAGCTTCTTAACATTTCCTGATCCATAATTCTCTTCCCTATTTAAGTATTATAAAACGGTACACTTAATTAGACATACTGCTTATAGAATTGCAGATGATTTACTAAATGAAATGTAATACAACATTATTTTGTAATGTAATTTGTATAGCTCCCTATCAGTCAGTTAATGTAGAGGATTGTAGTGGGAAGAGGGCGGGCAAATAAAACCACTATGGTATTCTCTGTCCCAAACTTTTCGTGGTTAATTACCTCTTTCTCAAGGGCCAATACCTAACGCGGTCTGGATGTCTTTATTTTCAATTTAAGTGGACTTATTTATGTAGCTCCATAAGGTGGTCGCAAAATCATAGCAAATAAACATTAAATTCTTTCTAAATCTTAATATAAACAATGTTTTATTTCCGACTTGGAAAGGCATAAGCCAGATAAATAAAAGATAGTTACAGCTAAATGTTACATTGAAAAATCTTTGCCTAAAATGTTCAGTAAGTGTTCCAGGCAAAGGAATTATGCTGTACTGTGAGAATGCACGATCTCCTACGGTAGCGTTAACTCTCCACTTTATGGCTAAAAAATATATAAAAGTAACATACTCGCTTGATTTAGCAAAGTGCGACTTTTGGCTATTTTTTTTTAGCTTAAAAGGAATTTGCGGGAGAGTAGGTTTTCGTCTGAAGAATTATTTTTGAAAGTATTCCCAAAGAAGTAGTTGGAAACTTTTAAACCGTGGAAAGTAAGAATGGTCAAGTGTATGCTGAAGAGAATTATTTTAAACATTCAAAATAAAATCCCAGAAAATATTAATATTAAAATATAGTTTATTTTTCTTTTCCATGGCATCATTTTACAAAAGTAATTATTGTCCAGTGGCGGTTCCTCCATAAATATTTCAGAAAATAAATTATTCGTTTGACCGTCCCTCCTAATAGTTGTAATAAAACGCGAACCTTGGGAAAAGTTAATACGCTACACTATAAGCCGCGCGCGGCGGTTCGAATGGTCTCGTTGCGTTCCTTAGGCATAATAAAATACGCTATACTAAGCTAGGCTGGGCAGTCCGTTTGCCCTGATTACCTTAAAACTTGACGAAAGTACCCGAAGATTTCACAGCTACCCAGCGGCAGCCGAACGTGGTAGCAAATGGAATATGAAATCGCGATTTAGCTCATCAGCCGTTTTCTTCCCATAATTCGATCGATCGGTCGCAGCATCACGTCGGTCTGCGGAAGTTTATATTATATATTAGAGGTCGAGCGGTCGATATTCTAACTCGATATTGTTTCGGACGTTTTTAATCGATGAAAATTGATTTATATACTGTTTTTTGTTATATATTTTTTTATTTTTATGATCCATGTGTGAGTTGGAAATATACAGGAAATAAAATGTTGGTAATGACTAGTGCAAAAAAATAAGCAACTAAAAAGAGTGTTATGTTTGAGTTGAGCAAAAAATTAAACAACTAAAGAGTGCTAACGAACTTAATTTTTAGAAAATAACCGAATTCAAGGTAAGTGGTCGCAATGTGCCAGAACTTAGTATACGACAAACTAGTAGACAAAAATAAAGAAGTTCATCGAAACTTTCGCAAAAGTATGTACGATTTAGCTAACTGGATATGTGGTTGTGAAGTCTCTAACTCATTTTACTGTTATGTTTGTTGTTTTCTAAAGACCCGTCGGACTCATTATGGTGCAAAAGCGGTGTTAAGGTCTTAAAACACTTAAAAGAAAAAATAAAAAAACATGCGTTTTCTGCAGAGCACATGAAATGTTCGGTGAACTATGCTACGGTCGGAAGTGTTGATATTCGCACTCAGCTAGACACAGCTTATAGAAAATCCCTTAGAGATTTTATTGAAAATGTATTCAAAAATCGTTACTATTTAAACAAAATTATAGATTGTGTAAAATTTTGTGAGGCATTGGAGCTGGCACTACGTGGCCACGATGAAACTGCTTTGTCTAAAAATCCAGGGGTTTTTCGAGGGCTTATAAATTTTGTTGAGGAGTTGGGCCAAGATAGACTATCCACTTTAGCAATGTTAATTGCATGCAGACCCTATGGCTACTTTACAATTCTTCAGTCTGTTGTCTGTGTAGATTCTGATAGTTTCGCCAGTTGTGTTTCTATCTGCAATATCTCTTATAGCTATACCAGCCAGTTCAGCCTGAATAATACATCTATATAGACCACTAACATTGAATACGCTGACTTCGCGAATAAACAGTCTGCTCCACTTCTGTTTTTGATCCGCCTATAAAGACATATATTGTTCCTTCTGCAGTGGTCTCACTCAATCAGCGAGTAAATAAACCTTGAATGTTCTGTCAAAGGCAAACTTGGAGAAATCTTAGAGTATACTGAGTCTGATGGAAAAATACTATCGCCATCTACCTCCAGAACAGACATTTTGCAAATCGCTCTATTCCATAGGCGGTTTTGAGTTTCCCCTATTTTATGTTTGGTTCTGAAGACTTGAAACATGCCACAGTTGATATTATAGTTAGTTACAGTATTAACCATAGCGACCTGCATTTTGAATCATCGGGATAAAGATATAGACTCCAGCGAATATTTAATTCTCACATTCACATTACAAAAAATCGGCAATTTTCTTTACCCGGGACATTCTTCGTTATGAATCTTTCCTTTTATTAGGAATAGTAAGGCATGACCGAATTTGGTTCAGTACATAGTCATTTAGTAAGTCATATATACTGCCTTTTCAAACACCAATGCCATTTTGTTCCATCATATTGGATTCCTAACAATATTTTACCAGTTTCTATCTACGCCACCCTTGATTTTTGGGCACAATTTAAAATAAATTTAATAAGTAGTTTTTACATTGACACATACCGACATTTTCCTACGTCATGTTGAATTCGTACCAGTTTTTCCCTATATCACATTTAATTTTTCTATAAAATTTAGACTCAACTGAATAAGATTTTTACGCTGATTTTTTAAAAAAATTATCTAGCCGCCATTTTGTGCCGCCATCTTGAATTCGTACCACAGCTTTACCAGTGTGTCTCTATATCACACTAATGCTTTTAAATTTTTGAAATGAATCTAATAAATGCCTTTTTCAGGTTAATTTTTTTTAAATATTTCATTAGGCAGCCATTTTGTTTTGCTATTTTATATTTATATCAAAATGTTACCAGTTCATTCTTATGTAATACTTGACTTTTGTGAAAATCTGAGGTGAAAAACAGAGCTGCGACAAATACCCATAAAAAGTATTTAAAGTACTAAAAAGTATTTCAAGTACCAAGATATTAAATTATATATATATATATATATATATATATATATATATATATATATATATATATATATTATATAAATGGTTTGTGATTTTTACTTATAAGAGGCCTATTTTGGTACCGCTAACAATCACTTTACAATATGTATTTATAATTGTTTTGTTTCTTATTACTTATATGAACTTGAATATGCTATTTGTTAAATCGTATATTCCGCGTATAATTAATTAGTTTTGCCACAACCAAAGCATAATGCAAATGTAACCAATAGCCCATCTTCGTTCTGGTTTTGGCAGCTAGACAATCTTCATGAGATGTGTAGTCAAATAAAAACAATATAAATTGCTAGGTTTTATATTTAATATACAGGTTGCGTAAAAGATTCAAAATTTGACATTTGCACAGAATAAATATTATGAATTATTAAAACCAAAAAATCAAGTTTATTAGAGTAAAATTAGAGAAAAACATGAAGGGTTAAAAAAATAGAATATATAGAAACATAAATACTTTAAACGATTTTTAATAGTCTTTGTTCCGCGATCTAGGATTCGTACCAAAATTTTTCCAGTTGATTCCTATACAATACAATAAAAAGTATTTAAAGTACTAAAAAGTATTTCAAGTACCAAGATATTTAGGAAATTATGACAAATATATATATATATATATATATATATATATATATATATATATATAATATGGTTTGTGATTTTTACTTATAAGAGGCCTATTTTGGTACCGCTAACAATCACTTTACAATATGTATTTATAATTTTTTTGTTTCTTATTACTTATATGAACTTGAATATGCTATTTGTTAAATCGTATATTCCGCGTATAATTAATTAGTTTTGCCACAACCAAAGCATAATGCAAATGTAACCAATAGCCCATCTTCGTTCTGGTTTTGGCAGCTAGACAATCTTCATGAGATGTGTAGTCAAATAAAAACAACATAAATTGCTAGGTTTTATATTTAATATACAGGTTGCGTAAAAGATTCAAAATTTGACATTTGCACAGAATAAATATTATGAATTATTAAAACCAAAAAATCAAGTTTATTAGAGTAAAATTAGAGAAAAACATGAAGGGTTAAAAAAATAGAATATATATAAACATAAATACTTTAAACGATTTTTAATAGTCTTTGTTCCGCGATCTAGGATTCGTACCAAAATTTGTCCAGTTGATTCCTATACAATACAATAAAAAGTATTTAAAGTACTAAAAAGTATTTCAAGTACCAAGATATTTAGGAAATTATGACAAATATATATATATATATATATATATATATATATATTATATAAATGGTTTGTGATTTTTACTTATAAGAGGCCTATTTTGGTACCGCTAACAATCACTTTACAATATGTATTTATAATTTTTTTGTTTCTTATTACTTATATGAACTTGAATATGCTATTTGTTAAATCGTATATTCCGCGTATAATTAATTAGTTTTGCCACAACCAAAGCATAATGCAAATGTAACCAATAGCCCATCTTCGTTATGGTTTTGGCAGCTAGACAATCTTCATGAGATGTGTAGTCAAATAAAAACAATATAAATTGCTAGGTTTTATATTTAATATACAGGTTGCGTAAAAGATTCAAAATTTGACATTTGCACAGAATAAATATTATGAATTATTAAAACCAAAAAATCAAGTTTATTAGAGTAAAATTAGAGAAAAACATGAAGGGTTAAAAAAATAGAATATATAGAAACATAAATACTTCAAACGATTTTTAATAGTCTTTGTTCCGCGATCTAGGATTCGTACCAAAATTTTTCCAGTTGATTCCTATACAATACTTGAATTTTGTGCAGATGAACATAAACTCTCGTTTTAAAATATTTTAAACTGTGCAGTGTTGCCTCTCCTACCTTAAACCGATGGCAATATCCGTTATCTAAATTAGAGACCTGCACGGGCCGAGCTAGCCCGGTCGAGCCTAGGGACGAAGGCGGGTTCGGGCGGGTCGGACTGAAAGTCGTCGGACTTAAATCGGGCCGGGCTTTACAAACAAAGCCCGATTTTTGCCAGTAATATAAAATGTATTATTATTTTGAATAATTATTTTGTCCCCCTTTTGAAAAATACCATACCACTGCCAAATTGCTACCTTTTTATATCCAAAATAAAAAAAATGGTAAAATTTGAAGACAAACAGGAAAGTATTCAAAAAGTAAGACTTTACTCAAAATATTATGTAAGAAAATATACAGCAGTCTTACAATACGGATCGGAACTTAGAGGTGCAAGCTTACAAAAAGGGGTAGATTTTTTTCATTAAGAAGATATTTCTCTTACTACTGAAACCACTTTAAATGATAGTACTGCTGAAGCTGAAGTAGAAAATTATATTCTACTTCCAGTTACCAATGAGGGAGAAGACCCTTTGAAATAGTGGACATCTAATGAAAAAGTATTTCCGTGATTAGCAAAATTGACAAAAAACTACCTAGATCACTATTTTAAAATTTATTTGAAAACTGATCTTCATCTTTAAATTACATACACATACATTTTTGTATATATACAATCCACATTAACTATACGCTTTTCAGGCGTACCGGCTACTAGTGCGAGTTTAGAAAAGAATTTCAGTATAGCCAGACGTGTCTTCGAAGAAAGACTTGTTACCTTAAGACTATTCGTGTATATTATTTTTACATTATAATCTATAAACAGATTTTTAAGATGTATTTTCTATTCTCTACTATGTTAGTACTCAAAGAGTTTTATTTTTGTTTTTTATATTAATATATTTTTTAAATCTGTTCTTGTGAACTCGAAGACTGTTTTTGTGTTGTTTTTTATACTAAGTAATATATTTTGTTTATTTTAATGATATGTTAACCGGGTTGAGAAAATTTTGACATATGATTACCACATTTTTTTTTTATAACGAACGATCTAAAGAGATAGACAAATAACTAGTCGTTACCAATCCGTTTTCTGGTGAATGGTAAAATTCTCAAAGTATATTATTTCGGGTTGGTCGGGCCGGGCCGCGATTTCACTAAATATACTTCATGCTAGCACATGCCACGCCTACTATAATACGTCACTTTTAAACCTCTACGATATCCGAGAAGACCATCCAGAGAGAAGCAACAAAACCAATTTGGTTTTAAAATTTGGAGTGGGGGATAGGCCGGCCAACATCCATTTCAAAGTGCTTGCTCCTTCGGTCTCGGCTGGCATATAAAGTTTAGTCTGGTAGTCGGTGAGATCGATAGTTGTTTTCTGCGAGTTTGATTTGTTTGTGTCTTAATTTTTTTTTAACTTCCTTTTGTTGTCTTTATTAGTATATAGACAATATGCCTGGTAATACTTGTGCATTTCGTAAGTGTCATTCAAAGGACGGTCAAGGAATAAGTATGTTTTCTTTTCCGAAGGATCCGGAAAGGTAAGCACATATGCACATATACTATGTATGTAAAATATCAAATTCAAATTTATTATAATAATAGCATAACCTCTTGGCTTATACTTACTTGATATTAATTAATTATTATTAATTCCTATATATTATATTAAATAAATATAAAATTACGGATATTCAAACTATAATGTAACCAAAAGTTGCGTCTGCAAAGAGATATATTTACCTGAGGATTCACTAATTAAAAACCCATTAAGAATAAGGACCAGATAGTTAAAATTAATTAAGGATTAGGTAGTTATGTTTGTGTTGTTTAATGGATTTATTAGTATACTTTTCCCAAATTTTTAAATTAATCTTTTATGAGGTCTATTATAGATATTTGGTATTTGCCGAATTTATGAATTCCATAAAGAGCCATACTAGCCCCATTACTTTTTTACAGCCTTCTTATAAAACTAATTATTATTGCAGGGTCATATTACGGATAGAGGCATGTTATCGAAAAGATTTCCCAAAGCCGATATTTGCATAAAAACTTTAAATTATGTGAGCTTCATTTCGAAGAAAAATACATTTCAAAAGGCCCAACCATGAAACGTTTACATGCCAATGCACGACCTACAATATTTCCTAAAAACAGAACCAGAACCTTCTAAGTGATTATCTTATCAGGTATGTATCCTTTGTTCTATCTTTGTTTTCTATCTATCCTTCTATCTTTGTTCAAATTCTGAGATGTGCGAGGTCCTCCTAAACCCTAAAGGTAAATTAAAATGTGCTTTATTCCGCAGATTTTAGAAAAAATATCAACAGTCTAGATATAAGTATCAAATTTAAGGGTTTTAAATACAGTTAGGTCCAAATGTGCTTATAAAAAAATAATACATACAACTTATTTTATATTTCATTACTATAGAATTTAAAAAAATTGCTTGCGACCACCCCCAACCCCTAATGAAAATCCTGGATCCGTCTCTGCTGGAATTTAATGACTTTGTATTTTTATAGATATTGTAATATGTGTTTTCTTTTATTTTAATTTACTCACTAATGTAAACCAATAAACCAAAGTTGTGTTTTAATATATTTGACATGTTCCTCGCATTTACCACACACACATTTTTTAAATTATTTTTTCTTTTTAGATATTACATTGGTTAAAGGTAAACCTGCTATGCAACCTTTTGAATCTGAACAGATTTCTTTGGATACAGATGGTAAGTTTTCAGTTAAATTTTTTTCTTAAAATCTTAGTATAGGTATGTAGATATAAAAATTGCCTACTACTCCTACTTGAACCCCCAGGAAGGAGAAAATGAGGAAGAATATAAAAACTCTTCGAAAAGATGCATAGAAGAGGAAGCTGGTTGAAGCGGATAAAAAAGAAAATCCTGGTACTTTAAAAGATTTTAACAAATTGTGTGATACATTTCTGGAAAAGCATTTAGCCGAAATTATAAAGTCGCCTGTTGCCTTAAAAGGTAAAAAAAGAATTTCTCACAGGTATTCCATGGAGTTAAACAGTTTGCTCTGACACTCTATTTTTTGAGTCCTCGGGCGTATAATTTTAAGGAAAATGTTAACGTTACCGACAAAAAGAAGCTTACAAAGGCTTGCAGAAAGAGTTGCTTGTACCCCAGGATTGAAAAATGATGGTATATTTAAAGCCTTAGAAATTAAAATAAAAACACAGCCTAGTTTACTGTACAGGCACAGACGAAATTATGGGATTTAAAAATTGAAATATTTGCAAAAATGCTTTAGTTATCATGGCTATGGGTTTGTATTCTGCTTGGAAGCAGCCATTAGCATTTTTTATAGGAAATGCACTTAAGGCAAATGATCTTAAACCCATATTCGAAAACTGTATTGTAAAATTAGCAGGTATTGGTTTAAATGTAGAGGCAATTTCAAGTGATGTGGGCTCAAATTTTATTGAACTAGCTAAATTATTCTTATACTTCTGAATGTTCAGAATTTCAAGTTCAAAATCAGAAAATTGTATATATACATTTGACCCATGTCACTTAATAAAAGCTACGAGAAATAATCTCATGAAACATTCTTTCCATTTTGCTGACAAAATGACAAGTTGGAAATAAATCGAAACATTTTATTAAAAAAGATAATCAACAATTTTATAGGTGTGCACCCAAATTAACTGACTCCCATTTACATCCATCAACTTTTGAGAAAATGAAGGTTAGTCTTGCCAGCCAACTTTTAAGCCATACAGTCGCCAGTGGCATGAATACTTATATTACATTGGGCGCACTTCCTTCCATGGTTTTGCCACAGTTGAAATCATTGAAAAGTTTAGTACTCTTTTCGTTATGCTAAATTCCTTTTCTTTGAGAAATTCGGCCAAATTCAAAAATGTATTTGATGGATCACAATTTCAATTAGATTTTTTAAATTCAACTTTGGATTTTTTAAGCAGCCTTAAAATTATTAATAGTAGTAACAAATACTATAAAATTTAAAAAATTTTGGGTTACCATAAATAGTGTAACAATAAGGTGGGAAAAACTGGCAAAATTGGATTTTAAGTATTTAACAACTAGACGTTTAAATACGGTTTGTGTTGAAAACGTGTTGATAGTATTCGTCAGCAAAGTGGAAATAATATTAACCCCACGCCAATACAAACCTTTGCCAAAATTATTTACATAGTAATGCCATGAACTGCAAAAATAACTTGGATCATATATTAGTGGATGTAAAATCCATAAACATACCTGAAATGATTAAACAAGAATCAAAATCTCTAGTTGCTATTAGTCTTCCAGACTATAATTATAAGAAAGACAGTATTCCCACTGAAAATGCTTTTAGGTATGTTTGTGGATATATTTTTAAAAAAACTTTACAAAATCATAAGTCCTGTAATAATTGAGAAATGTACGGCCAACAGTTTGAAGATTTAGATATCAATAATTTATTAGTACACTTGAAACTACACACTACAAACTTATTTATGAATTAGAAAACATATTTAATTTCAATTCTGAGCGAATTAGTAGTGGACAGGCGATTTCCCACCAACTATTTAGTTTAATGGACCAAGTAATTTTGAAACATCCATGTCCTCAATTTCCAAAAGATTATGTCGTGAAATTATATATAAGATTAAAAATAATTTATACAATTAAATATAGTAACAGGGACTTGAAAATCAAACAAAAACTAGAAAATTAAATATTTTCTCACATATAAGTAGGGCTATTGGATTTGTGACTGGCTGGTAACTAGGTATTTAGTTTTTATTATTTTATTTTTAAATATGATGTTTTTTATGAGGTGTAAAATGTGATTTTTAATATATATAATGTGTATATTATTAGAAAAATGTGTTTTATATAATTCGACGGTATACCATTTATTTAACTTTGAAAATATTCTTACTAAATATCTCTCATGCACGTAATTTTCCTATCCAAAAATTTGGTGCACGGGGGATATTTCCTCTGATAAATATACTTAAATATTTTCAATAAAAATTTAATCATTTCCGAAAAAAACTGTAATCAATTCAAAAAAAACTAAGCGAGATTAACAGAATTGACTTTCCTAGAATAAAGAAAAAAGTGCCCCAGTTCACTTTTTATATCGGTACCTACTTAAACATTTTCAATAAACATTTTATCATTTCAGAAAAAAAGTGTTATTAGTTAATACCTAGCCTTTATTCTACATCTTTCAATTTTTTAGCAGTGTATAGCGTTTATTTCGCCTCGTTCCTGTTTCTCGCACTTTAATAAACCGGCCATCTGCCCCAAAGTCAAATTGAAGGTCACAAAACTAGGTGCCTGCAAATTACGTGGTACGGCCGGGTATTGTCGCTTCTCTCTGGTTGCTCTTCTTGGACTATATACTCTCCATCAGCACTAGGCTCATAATCAAATATTAGGTATATTATGGTCTTTTTCACGTGTTTTCAAAATGCAAAGATTTTAAGTTAAATAAAACATCGTTTATTTATATAAGAGACCGACAAAAACATACATGATAAACCAAGCCATACAATGCGAACATTATTAATCAATGTGTTGTAGCATTTGGAAGATTTTTTATTATATTTCCAATTAGATCGTGTTTCTGCTGTGTCGGCGACTGATAGATGTAGGCTGCACTCCAATACAAGTATTAGCGTTTTCTACGTAGTATTTACCTTGAAACGAAGCATTTATCGATTTTCAGTAGTATCTAGATTACTTGCCATATAGAACATGTAATTCGATTCTTCGATCATTTTTGCAAATTCGTCAATGACGTCATCATAAAAACGTCGATGCTCCGACATATTTTGGAGAAGTTTATTTCCAATGGACAACAGCGATGTTTGCGAAAGTCTCTCCTGCCACGTTGAATTTCTCACGAAATTTTTTATACGTTTAAGTGTTGAAAAATTGCTTTCTACAGATGAACTTGTGGCAGGTATTGTCAATACTAATTCACACAATTTCGACACTTCGGTGTAGGCATCTTCCAGCTCCTTGTCTTTTGAAAATTGCATTAGTTCCTTAGCGTTATTTTTTGCGCTAATGTCATCAGTTTCGTAAATCACTTTTAGTTCAGATCGCAGTAACACTCGGTCAAAGAATTGGCCATAATGAAGAAGAAGAGATTTAAACGCATCTTCTGGAAAAGTTTATCCTTTAAATGCATCAAAATTGCAGAGCTCGAGGAATTTAAAATCATTTAAACAGTTAAATCTATAGTTTATTTGTTGCTGAATTTGATCGATTATTTCATAGAAGAGGCGTCTGTGTGATATTTGAACATCTCCCACCTTGTCTGTTCGAAGACGCTTGGCTTGTGGCTCTACATTTAACGTCATCGTTTTCTTCCAAAATAGGTCAAAGTCATCTCTTTTTTGGCTTAACATGAACTTAAAATCATCCATTTTTTTTAGGCAAAAAGCAATATCATTTGTTTTAGTTTGTAATATATTAAAAACATTGTCCGAGAATGGAAATATTTCTGAAAATATGTTCAACAAATAATTAAAATTAAAATCTCGTTTCAAACAGTCCAAAAACCTCATCGAACTATTTATTGCTTCCCACGTTTCATTATTTTCTATTATATTCTCAAATAGTTCAATCAGTGATTCACAATTTTCAGATAATGTTAACACAAGTCTTCCATTATAGTTCCACCTAGTAGGAGCTACTTTGGGCAATCGTCTGTGGACAATAGAGTCCAAAGCTTGTATACGTTTTGTTGACTTGGAAAAAAAAGCAGCCATGCCACTTAAAGTAATGAAAAATACTTTACACTCTTTAATGTGATTGATGGACTGAGATAAAACTAAATTTAATTTATGAGCAAAACAATGAACAAATTAAATGGCTAACAGGGTGTGAAAATATAAGTAAATTATTTTGTTGGCCATGTTTACTTTTTGAAAATGAAAAAGGTCTCTGGAATAAAACTGGTTTCTCCGATTTAAACAATTTCCATAAAGCTGTAAAAAGACACATTATGTCCAAAGCGCATTTGCAGACCGTCATAAAAGAAAAAGTCTTCGGCAAAACCAGAATTGAACACGCCCTTAATAAACAGTTTGAAATTAGTCACCGCCAACACAATGAACTAGTCGATAAAAATAGACAAATATTAAGAAGACTTATCGATGTTGTTTGTTTTCTCGGACAGCACGAATTGGGATTTGGTCATGACGAAACAAGGGTTTCTTCAAATAGTGGAAATTTTCAAGATTTACTTAGTTTAATGGCTAAATATGATGATTGCTTAAAAAATCATTTCGAGCAGTCTAGCGTTTTTCACGGAAAGTCGAATCGAATCCAAAATGATTTAATTTCCGCTGCTGCAACCATTATTCTAAAAAGAATTAAGCAGGAGATTGGCGAGGCGCGGTTCATTGCTATTGTTCTGGACGAAACAACTGATATCACCATTTTTAACCAGTTATCTATAGTAATACGCTATGTTAAAACAGACAGAAGTATTCAAGAGCGATTTTTAGTTTTTAAGAATGTGTTCGAAAATGGTACAACAGATGCATTATATACCGTAGTTTATAACGTTACTAAATAAATTAATGGACATAAGAAATTAGTTGCTCAAAGCTATGATAGAGCTGCAGTGATGGCAGGACAATTAGGGGGTCTGCAAGCTAGAGTTCGAGAAACTTTCCCAAGTGCTGTGTTTATCCATTGTTTTGCTCATAAATTAAATATCTCAGTCCATCAATCACATTAAAGAGTGTAAAGTATTTTTCATTACTTTAAGTGGCATGGCTGCTTTTTTTTCCAAGTCAGCAAAACGTACACAAGCTTTGGACTCTATTGTCCACAAACGATTGCCCAAAGTAGCTCCTACTAGGTGGAACTATAATGGAAGACTTGTGTTAACAGTATCTGAAAATCGTGAATCACTGATTGAACTATTTGAGAATATAATAGAAAATAATGAAACGTGGGACTCAGAAGCAATAAATAGTTCGAGGGGTTTTTTGGATTGTTTGAAACGAGATTTTAATTTTAATTATTTGTTCAAAATATTTTCAGAAATATTTCCATTCTCGGACAATGTTTTTAATATATTACAAACTAAAACAAATGATATTGCTTTTGCCTAAAAAAGTGGATGCTTTTAAGTCCATGTTAAGCCAAAAAAGAGATGACTGACCTATTTTGGGAGAAAACGATGACGTTAAATGTTTAAATTCCTCGAGCTCTGCAATTTTGATGCATTTAAAGGAAAAACTTTTCCAGAAGATGCGTTTAAACCTCTTCTTCTTCATTGTGGCCAGTTCTTCGACCGAGTGTTACTGCGATCTGAACTAAGTGATTTACGAAACTGATGACATTAGGGCAAAAAATAACGCTAGGGAACTAATACAATTTTTAAAAGACAAGGAGCTGGAAGATGCTTACACCGAAGTGTCGAAATTGTGTGAATTAGTATTGACAATACCTGCAACGCAATTTTTCAACACTTAAACGTATACAAAATTTCGTAAGAAATTCAACGGGGCAGGAGAGACTTTCGCATTATGACGTTTTTATGATGATGTGATTGACGAATTTGCAAAAAATGATCGAATGGGTAAGTTTCTAAAAATTGCGTCCCTTTCCTAAAATTTCACCGCACGCCCCTGTTACTGCCCACTCTTCTTTGGCTACATTAAGAGCATCGTCTGAAGCAGGAAATGTAATCAATTTATTTTTCTTTTGGTAAATTGCACTCGAGACATATTGGACTATTTTAGAAACTGTTGTTAGGTGGATCCCAATATCCAAGCCAACACCTTGTTGCATTCCAGGGTCCCCTTAAAAAACAAAAAAATATATAAATAGGTATTACTAATTTTAAAACCTATAAAAAAGAGGTATCTTTAACTTCATGCATGGCACTTTTGAGTTTTTCCCGTAAAGAAAATGTGCACTTCTAGTTTTATATTTATCATAAAAAAGTTGTTATATTTATCATAAAAAATAAACAATTTAATTTTTCTTTTGGAGCTTCCTAAACTTATGGATAGAACAATAATTGATCTATCAAATTAACAAATAAACAATCATTGTTAATACAAACCTAAAGTTCTTAGAAATACTTCCATTTGCCGAATATGTGACAGTGCACCACCTCTAGTTTCATTGGTCTCCTTTAGAAATTCGTTGGCTAACAAAGTAACGTTTTCCCTAGTAAACCTACATAAAAAATACAAAATATAAAAGTGAAACATTCTGAATCGAAGCTATTTATTTGTTTACATGAACATTTGACGGTATTCGAGCCATCTTTAAATAACCACTTTGTACCACTCGTAGTGAAGCTGCTATTATATCAACTTCGCTAATAACGGAGCAAATACTGCAAATCAAAGTATCTACTAGTAAAAAAGTAGATACCTCAAGCAATACCTACTAAACAACGAGTCCTACGCCCTTACGCGTGACTTCATCAAATTTAGTCCTATATTATTTCAATACCTTCATTAGAAGGTACGGCTTATTTACAGGGACATATTTAAATGAGTATTTTTCTTTAATTTCAGCAAATAAACATCAATCTATAGGGTTTATTTTATGAGTTTTTGAATCTGTCAAATTTATTCGGTTTCGCTATAGAATTAAAATGCCAAAGGCGATTCTTAAGCGATTACTGTTTTTTTTTGTTACACAACGAGGAATGCATTTACGCATGAACTATTATGCACAAGGCATTCCAGAATAGTGTGGGACTTGGTAAAGCCCCTACCCACTAAACCCCTCCATGTTCTTACCCAACAACGTTTGCCCGGATCTACCGCAAAATTTGATTGATTGATTTTTTGCTTACTAATTGTCCTATTTTAGCCAATTAGTAAATTGTCAAAGCCGAGTTATTTGTCAAAATCGGGTAAGGTTTCAAGTCCAGGTAAGTAGTATAGGCCTGTGGTGAGTCTATACGCTCAAGAATATAATAGGTTATTATTTTATATTGTCATAAGTAACTATATGTCTGTGCTGTGGTGAGTCTATATGATCAAGAATATAATAGGTTGTTATTTGCTAAATTTTGAAGAAGATTTTATTGATGATACTTCCTAGCAATACAAAATGCGAAACTTGTGCTAGGTTTTAATTTCTTAAGTAGCTATTTATTAAAAGTCTGTAGTTTCTTTTTTTGTTTTTATTTAATAAATTATGATTATGTTTAGAGCAATAATTATTAAGAAATTGTAACCCGATATTCCGTCTTTATCCGGCCGAGGCTACGCCACCATCATAAAGATGACTAATGCTGACGGAATATGCGTATTTGACAAGACTTTTTATTGAATATATGGCCAAGAACTCATGATAAGATTGATGTAGAAAACGTTGAGTTAGTTAAGGTTTAGCTTTGATGCTTACGGTTACGTGATGTAATAGATTTATCGATTACTCGCCTTTTTTTGATTTAATATAATATTGCAGACATTATTTGGTGTTTTTGTGAATAAAAGAACTTAAAATAGTTTACAGTTCAGGTGTGGGGTGAACAAAATTAGTGTCTAAGGATTTTATGTACAGTGTGTTACGAAAAGAAGGTCGGTTAGTGTATTGTTGTATTGGTAAGCTTATTGTCACGTGAAATGGGCAAACGAAAGCATTATTCAAGTGAGTCATCCTCAGACAGTTCTGAAGAAGAAAGTATTTCAGAAGGTAGATACAGGAGTTTTTAGTAGCAAAAATAAATCTTCAAACAGGGGTAAGTCAAAGAAAAACAATAGTCACAAAAGTACTATAGTTACGCAATGTAGGCGCTCCTTGACACCCCCCATAAAAATACGTGCTTCTGAAGAAGTAGTTAACCATAACCACTCTGTCGAAAAAAATATTGGAACTGTAATTAAAGAGCGTTTAGAAAACTTATTGGAAGTTCTTATTAAACAAGGGTCCTCGCGTCAAGACCACCGACCAATAAATTTAAGAAGCGAGTGTATTCCAGAGTTTGATCCGGAAAATGAAAACTTGTCAGCCGCTAAGTGGCTTGACAAAATTGACCAGATTAAAATTTTAAATAACTGTTATTACCACCGTGTATCAAATGCAGAGTCGTTTTTCCGGAATGGCGAAAACTGGTACCAATTGTCATACCCAAGTACATGGACCGAGTGGAAGAATTTAGTGGCCAAAAGTTTTCCAGACCATGTGGACTACGCGACGGTTACGAAAAATGCTAAACAGGACGAAACACAGGGGCGAAACCATGAGTAAGTATTATTTTAGTAAAATGTAACTCCTCCGGACATGTCAAATAACTGGTCGGCATTCTTGTTTAATTGATGGTATTACAAATGTCACCTTGCAAAATGGAGGCAGAGCTGGCCGTTACGAAACGCCAGAGGCCCTCTATGAAGAGTACTTGTCAACGTTACGTGATGACACGTTTTCCGTAACTCAAATGGGACATTCCTCAGTTTCAAGACGCTATCCTAAGCCGGAATCAAAACCAGCATTAGATTCCGAGAGTCAACCACCTCATTACAAGAAACGGGAAGGATTTGTGCAGTGCTACAACTGTAAGTCCAAAGGGCATTACCAATCCAAATGTCCAAAACAACGCATAGAGTGTTCCAAGTGTCATTTATTGGGTCACGAAGCCAATAAGTGCACTGTTGGATACCAATCCGCGTCACGTAAGCACCCAGATGTGCCATCGACGGGTCATAGAGATGTTTGGAGTACCACGAAGAATCATCTGTGATCGAGGCACCGCTTTCATCAGCAAAAGCTTTACGGACTTTTGCCAAGGAATATTAAGCGTGTTCTTTGTGCAACCGCAACACCAAGGGCTAACGGCCAAGTTGAGCGCATGAACAGGTCAGTGTTAAGCGCCATGTTAGCTACCACAGAAGATACATGTAAAAGCTTGCATGGGGAATTAACTAACGGTAAATTCTACCACTGGTAAAACACCATACGAGGTATTCTTTGGATACCGCCCACGAGGAATTAACGATTCCTTCCTGACGTCTGAGATCGCATGTGACCAACGGCAAGATCTCAAACGTTGAGAGAAGAAATCTCTCGGTCCTTGATCGGCAGCAATGCCAGGGTATTACGATAAACGGCATGCCCCTGTTACGAAATTTACGTTGGCCAACACGTGTTGGTTCAGGCAAATAAAACCTCTAATGACGGGAGGAGCAGAAAGCTTGAACCGCGATACAAGGGACCCTTTGTAGTTACCAAAGTACTGGATAACGACCGGTACGTTGTTAACGAACTACCGGGGTTTAGGACTGCTTATACGGGCATCTGTCCTTCAGACAAGTTGAAAGTTTATACGATGGTTTCGCTTAGCGAGACTAGTGACGAAGAGGACGTTGAATAATAGTATTCTCGCCCTTAATGGTGTCATTACTATTTACTAATTCAGTTGTTTTTTTTTGTATGTTTCAGTTAAGGCATGTTTCACGGGGTCGTGAAAGGCTGTCAGGTAGGCCGACTGTAACCCGATATTCCGTCTTTATCCGGCCGAGGCTACGCCAATATAAAGATGACTAATGCTGACGGAATATGCGTATTTGACAAGACTTTTTATTGGATATATGGCCAAGAACTCATGATAAGATTGATGTAGAAAACGTTGAGTTAGTTAAGGTTTAGCTTTGATGCTTACGGTTACGTGATGTAATAGATTTATCGATTACTCGCCTTTTTTTGATTTAATATAATATTGCAGACATTATTTGGTGTTTTTGTGAATAAAAGAATTTAGAATAGTTTACAAAATGTATTTGAAATGCTACTTAAAAAGATTTTTGAAACATTAATTTTTAGGTGCCTTTTACAACTTTCAAAAGGAGAAAAAAGTGTATTTTTAATAAAATAACTTAAAAACAACTCATAAAGAAAAGATTTTTTGTTGTAAATATCCAAAAATGTATCTTCAAATTCATCAATTAGCTTTTTAAATATAATATATGCGGTTGAAACTACATCTACTACCTGTTCTCGAGGATATAAAAAAGAACCTCTACTTAAGGAATTAATTAAATTGTAAGAATCCTCTACAACACAAGGTTCATTGAGAGTTAAGTTTTCTTTGCAAAAAGTTAACTATTTTTTAAAAAACAATATAGCAGCCATATCCGCTTAAATAGGTTATTACTGGGAGTTCTGATTGTATAGCTTCGGTATCAGACTGTGTAACTATGATTTTTAGATAATAAATTATTAACATGTTCAGGATTTAAATTGGTGTCTAATGACTGTGTTTCAGATTCAGGGGGTTCGAAGAACTGATTTATATTAATGTCCCCATAATGTCTAGATTTTAGAGATAACATAGACCGAATTCTAAGTCTTTTTTCTGATTCATATAGCTGCCGAACTGAGATATGATAGTGACCACCAGCTAATTGCCAATATTTTCCAAAACGCCCTTCCAATGGGTCTGTTTGAAATTTGCCCAGTAATACATAATTCATATTAAGCTCAGTTAAACAGTATTCAGTAACTTCAAGAAGCCCATGAATGATATGGTTTAATGCAGTGTGGGTTTGTCGAGTCAATGTATTTGTAAAATTACTTGGACTCCAAGTATCTAGCCAATTTTGCATTTTTAGCAAAAAACAAAATTTAGGATCATCATTGCGAGCTGTTAGTATTTGTTTGGTAAAAGGTTCCTGATATTTATCTAACAAATTTTTTCCCTGAAGGGGAGTTTTTACGTTCACAATTTTCCACCATGTCAATATAATACTAATACAGTCTGAGGTATCTTGTGAATGTAACACATTTTTAACAAAACCGTTTAGAGCCTCTATAATAAAGGGATTGAAGATTTTAAAAGCTAATTTTACATTTTGTCTTTTAAGAGATGATGGAAATAGAGTCTTTAAACTAAGTGAATAACCATGCCTCAATAGTTTGTCTTGCTCTAGTTCGTATAGGTTTTTGAATCACAGAAAAGGAAGCACATTTTTTTTGGTCTGCCTCAAAATCGGGATAAGAAAATGTTTGGTCAGGTTTTGAATTAAGTCAGTTGTTAAACATACATTTCAATAAATGAACAGTGTCAAAAAGATAAAATAAGGGTCTTACTGGGTCAATAGGATGTGGGAATACCATACAGAAGTTGATTAAGGAGTGAAAATTACTCATTGCTTTACTGTTTACTGCATTATTATCACTAACTGTACAAAATACTATACCCAATTTCTTCTAATTTTTCTATAATGGTCTTGATAAAAGTATAATAATATTTCTGAATTAAGTTAAGCTACAGATATATGAATGACCTCTGTAAGGCTTGAGCAAGGACTAGTGATCATAAATGCTACTGCAGATGATGCTAAGGTATCTTTATTATTTACTGATGTTCCTACGGTATTGCCTGCCTTGTAAATAGATTTTACTGTGTTAGGAGGAGGTAAGATAATAGGAGCATGACTTCGCAAATATTTATAGCAATGAGGGCTTATTGTAAACAAAATCGAACATAACACAATGGTGCTTGGTGAATATCGATACCTTTCTTTTGAAGTACTTAACAAAGTTAACTGTCCTGAGAGAAATTTTAGATTTTAAGTGAGTTCGTCAGATTTAAGGTTTTGACGTTTAAAAGAATATGTCACAAATTTAATTTTTTTTTACATTGTCATTGTCAGACTCAACTTCATCTGAATTGGGAGTTTCTGTGGGAGTTTCACTAGTACTGGGGAGTTGACCTGTCTCGATATGGTGTAAATCACGAACTTTACTAGGATCATCATGTCGCTATCAAGATTTATGGGTATTGACATCATCATATTGTCAATTGTGTCAATTAAACTTTCTATTTCATCCAAACTACTAGATAAAAATGGTGATTTTAAATTTATTATTGAAACACAAACAGATTAACCATATAAAAATGTTTCTAATTTTAAATCGCTATTTATAACAATTGCCCAAGTTATTAGGGGACCAGGAGTATATTCAAGTTTAAATAAAGTTATTTTATCTTTATCCTTTACCGAAAATCACCCTTTCCTTAAATTAAAATTTAGAAATACTTTTAAAAACTCTTCAAAACTTTGAAAACATGTAGCCTCTCTACGTAAATTAAACTCTTCTTTACTTTGCTCTATGGCTTGCAAAAGATGTAGTTCATCAAGATTCTTATTTTTCTCATTTTTACTTTTGCGGCCAAGAAAGTTTTTTGACAAATAATTATGGCAATTTGGGAAAACCGTTGGTACAGAATTTTCTTTTAATCGGGGTTTTTTTAAATGTACTGAAATAATTTTACCTGTTCTCGGATCCTGTTCTGAAATATCCCAAATTATACTACCTTTAGAAAAATTTAGCTCACACACTTTAGTGTTTTTATTGGGCACTAAATCATCCCGCGGAATTGCTCGTAGCCATTTTTTTTGCAAATTACTGTCTTTCGGGAAACTAAACACGTGAACTTTTGGTCCGGTTTTGTAATTACCCATGCAGTTAGGCGCACAACATTTAAACAGCATGTTTACGTGAATTTAAACGTACAAAAACTAATAAATATAATTAAATTTTCGCCAAAAATAGAGACAAAACTTTATTTACTCTAATTCACGAACAACGACGCCATGTTTCACACTGTTTTGTTTTCGGTTAGCTAGTGCCGGTTGTCGGCCAGACGTCTAACGGCCAGTTATCACGATACGACATAAGCAAAACTGCATTGGTCTATGCTTTAATGCATTTCTTACGGAGGCGATACCAGGCCTAGATAACGTGACGTCAGGCCTATTTTAATTTCAGCTGGTAGGCCTCATTGTTTAGTAGGTATTGCCTCAAGTCGTAGTACATGCTACTAATATGTTTCGGAAAATGCTATTCATTTTAACATTGTATGTATTTGTACCAAGAGCAATATAAGCCAAAGTAACTGTCATCAGGTGTTAATACTGGAGCTGATTCTGTCGGTATTATACAGCACAGATATGTTTGCAGTATGCTCCGTCAAATCCACTAAAGCAGTCAAAGTCAACACGACGAAATAATAATTGCAGAAGCATGATAACAGTTAAAGGGCGCGAAATTAAGTAACTGTGCGGGAGCACAGTCTATTTAGTGCGATGTGCTGACGCCGAGTATATCGTAGATGACGTATTACGGTAGGCGCGGCATGTGCTAGCATGACGTATATTTAGTAAAATCGCGGGCGGGCCGGGCAGAACAAATTTTAGTCGGTCTCGGACTGGGCCGGGCCTATAAAACTTCGGGTTTTGGCGGGCCTTAAAATATCGAGCCGTGCAGGTCTAGACTAAATGAAATGCCCTGTATATTATTGCATTTTTTTGTTGTGGTGAATATTTTAAACACTTTTCATATTATGTTTTCTATACCTAAATTCAACGGTTTTCGAGAAAATGACTTTTTTGACCTGCTCTGTAACTCCTAAACAACTTAACTTGCAACAAAACAGATTGCATTTTCCTTTCTTAGTTATCTACCTGCTAACATCAATTTCTACTTTGACAACAAATACGAAAATTGGACATTTTTAAACACAGCAACATTACGTTGGATTATTTTATAATTATTTCAATAGCAATTTAGAAATTGTTTTTCTTGTGAAACAGTGATGTCAAATATCTTTCGAGAAAAAATCTTTCTAGCAAAATATTTCTCGTTTTTATTCAAGTTTGTTGCTATTTAGTTCAGGACTTTTTTGACAAAACCACTTGTCTGTGGGTCGAGGTTCTGTCATATATGTTATTCACAAAATTGCAAAAGTTTCTTTCATAACCATCGAATAAAATTTGCTCTCATGATAATAAATTTGAAAAAAACAATTTTGTATGTTTGCAATAGTTTATGGTTTTTGTCTGTTCAAATCAACATGGCGCCATAAGAAAAACAAGATTTGATAGTGGTTTCAAAAAACCTAAACGTTGGAATTAAAATACGAATAAAGCATCAAATTATGCGTAAAAAGTTGCTTTAAGAATGTTTTTACGGATATGAAAATATAAAAGATACGGCATTTTGTAAAATATGTACCATTTCGGTTTTTCCCCAATATCTCATGAAACCAAATAGCTATTACAGCCAATCCGCGGGAGGCATTAACTTAAGAACAAAGTTATCTAAAGCTCTCCACAGTTAACCGTTTTTTATCCCTTATAGTTTTTGAGACCCCATACATTTATCACCAATTGTGGATGCACAGTACATATTTGTTTTCAACATTCACATTCACCTTGTATTAATTTAATGATCAAAGGTATGACCCCTAATCCATTTAATGTTGAATCATAGTTTAGGTTTTATTTACCTTCATAATGAAACAATTAAAAACCCGTTCAATAACAATATTTATATTGAAATTTCTAAGACAGTAAATGTCATTATTATTAAATTAATGAAAACCTCTTTGCTGACAGTAAGTGAACGATATCACCTTATATGAAGAAATACTCCATTCCAAAATATTTGAAAAGGCGAAAAGTTGAACATTTGCGTCAAAAAATACTTTGCAGAAAATATGGATATATTTTTTATAGAAAAACGATATCACAAATCTTACCCTCACAGGCACAAAAATACTACCTAAAAAATTTAGTGAGAAAATATTTTAACCTTTGGTTTTACCACTGGTACGAAACGACAATTGGTTGGAAGCATTTTTTGAGGGCGGAGATTCACTATAACTTAAAAATCCGGCAGTGCTATTTTGAACGATGGCAGCACTTCTGCGTTGCTAAGAAAAAAGAATTAATCAAAGCAAAACTGGCAACACTACATTACGAAAAAAATAAGAGACTTTTTCAAACGAAATTTTGTTTCCAAAAGTGGAAAATTTATATTACATATCGAAGATTAAAAATGGATCGACTCGGTTGGGCTTGGAACTATTTTAAGTTAAAACATTTTCCAGTGGCTCTTAGACCTTACTTACATCGGTGGATAGCCTTGGTCAATTTTACTCAGAAACAGAGAAATAAACTTCACAAAGCTAAAGAAATATATGAATCAAAGTTAACAAGAAAATATTTTACAGTATTACGAAATTACAAAATAGTAAGAATTAAGAAGAAATGCAAAACAAGTACGGTTGATAAACATTACTGTCAACGATTATCATTTAACATATTTAACAAATGGAAAGAATATTTACTTCAAAGGATGAAATATAAAACAAATATTCTTTTGGCAGAGACAAATTATATGTTTAAAATACGCAAATATTATTTCAAAAACTTACATCTAAATGCAATGAGAGAGAAATTTTTAAGGGAAGTAACCAAAGCAATCAATATGGCTAATATTAGAAAATCATTTAAGAAATGGCAAGCTTTTGCAAAATCGAAACAAGCGGAGAAATGTAAGTACGAATTTATTATGAATACAATACGAAACAAATCAAAACACAAAATACTTGATACATTTCGTAAATATGTTAAATATAAAAAAGAAAAACGTGCAAATATGGAAGAAAAAATCAATAACTCCGTCAAATACCTCACAAAATCGAAATTAAAATTTTGTTTTAGGAAATGGAGGAAATACACCAAATATAGAAAGGCCAAATTTACTAAGTCAATCATTGCTTTTAAATTTCATCAAACAAGGAATTTAGAAAAGGCTGTATTAAATTGGAAAATTTTCACTAAGCATAAAAAGAATAGAAAAAGATTGAACTGCAAAGCTATTAGATATTATAACATAGTTTTGCTGAAACTATATTTTGGAAAAATTTGGCAGTGTTTAACTGCAGCCAAACAAGTAAGAAAAAAAATTGAAGAAGCCAGAGTCTTCTACCACACTAATCTGGCAGAGGAAGCCATCAGAGTTATTGCTTTGGCTGGAATTCAAAAGAAAGAACAACTCCTAAGGGAGGCTGTGGAGAAAACCAGTAGACAACTTTTTATAGCACAAAAATATTTAAGTATATGGAAAAAGAATACTATTTACAAAAGTTGCAAACAAATTCAAGAATTTAATGAAAGTGATGATAGATTTTGTGAAACAGAACAGAACTTTTTCGTAAATACTTCAAGGTTCCAAATGTGCTTTTTGTTACCAAGAGTGTATAATTCTAGTTTTAGTTAAACCACGGACATTTTTAACTAATTTGTATATTATTTGTATCCTTATAACTAATACATAATCAGTTAATTTATTTATTTATCTTCTTTGTTCTGTCCAAGGCGTTAAGTTCACTCTGTTGGGTGGCGCCCTCTGCATATCCTTTTGACTTTATCTCTTCTTTCTCTGGCATTTTTAACTAATTTATATATTATTTGTATCCTTATAACTAATACATAATCAGTTAATTTATTTCTTTTTCTTCTTTGTTCTGTCCAAGGCATTAAGTTCGCTCTGTTGGGTGGCGGCCTCTGCATATATCCGGTTG
This sequence comes from Kuschelorhynchus macadamiae, assembly GCA_030620095.1. NCBI lineage: Eukaryota > Metazoa > Arthropoda > Insecta > Coleoptera > Curculionidae > Kuschelorhynchus > Kuschelorhynchus macadamiae. The sequence goes on along the minus strand of JAUTXW010005059.1, from coordinate 887,390 downwards.
ACTTTATCTCTTCTTTCTCTATCACTAAAACGAATAACAAAAATATATTATTTCGTAATCATTATCAAGAAACTTGTTAAGTAAACCATTATACAAAAACTTGATCATGTATAGGAATCATTAAGTTGTCATTAATAACGAATAAAACATATTTTAAACAAATAATTTATTGGCAATTTTTTTAACTCTCGTTTAGTCTTATAGTAGGTACCGCATTTGCCTCAAGTAAAGAATGATATCATGTATTCAACGCGTGATTGAGAGAATTGTAGATAGGAAGATGAGGTAAAGATTTTTGTATTAAGATCGAGTACAATCCATATATTAGAATATAATGTGTCGTTTGTATAACTGCAAAGAATAAGATTGTTAAGAAGAAAGCAGATAAGTGATGAGTAAGAGGAAAAGGGCATATGCATGCCAGACAAGTGCGTGCTGGGACCCATAAAATTGATTGATTTATAATAATAATAATAACCATCTTTATCAGATATTAAAAAAAAATATTCGAAAATATAAATTAATAAAAATTGATTCAATTTTAAGCAGCAGCAATGAAGGCGAAGTAGGTTAGCCTAAAGCTACTCTTACACTTAACACCAATACCTGACGGTAAGTTCTAATCTTTAAAGCAATGGATAAAAGAATAACAATAATGAAATAAATTAAAACAAATTTAAAAGTAACTAAATGTCGCAATTATACAATCACATTAAACAGTACAAATTTTATATGGAACAACTAAATCTACATACAAAGGGAAATACAAAAAGTAACAAACGACCTATAAATGTACTATGTAAATGGGATGAGACCTCCACTCTAAACAAACCCCAACTCATTTAAACTTACAAGTGATGACTGCAAAACTATTAGCATTACTGTTGATTCGGAAGAAATACTTTATATTTTCTTTTAAATTACTGGACACTGGGAATATTCTTAAAAAGATCTCGTAATTTATTAAAAAATGCGCAGCCTGATATGCAAATCCACTCCGAAAAAGGGCAGTCACGCACCTAGGAACAAGCAACAGCGTTCTATGTCTAGTAATGCGGTCATGAATACCACTTTTTACAATAAGTTTTTCCTTAAGATACGCGGGTATAGAAGTGAGCATAATTCATCGGATAAATACTGCAAAATAAAAATTCCTTCAGTTGTTTAAGTTAAGCTAGCGAAATTCTTTAAATTGAGGCGATATTTTGCATATTCTTTGTATCGGTTTACTTGATGAGTAAATTAGTCTAATGAAATTCAAGAGAGAACAGATTTTGGTAACGAGTGCTCCTATCGTGAACGTGAAAAGGTACCCTACAAAGAAGTTCAGAGGAATCTATAAAACCCCTAATCAACTTAAACAAAAATGTCATATCTAACAATATTCGTCTTTTCTCCAATGTAGGTAAGTCCTGAAGAGTCAAGATTTGATTGTATACAACCTGCTCTGAAGGAATCCCTAACTTATGCGAAATAAATCGCAAAAAAACTTATTTTTGTACTTTCTCCAAAGAATAATTATGACATCGGTAATAAGGAGACCAAACATTGCTCTTATGAGTGAACAGTAAATAGATTTAAAACAGGTAATATTTTCAATTTCTGATAAACTTCGCTTCATGAAACCAAGAAGTTTCAATGCTTTTTTGATAATATAGCCATAATGTTATTTAAAACTTAAAATAGGATCAAAATGTACTCCTAAATCTTTAACAATCGAAACATGCTCCAGATTATCCATCCCAATGGTACATTTATAGATGAATGGCTGTTTGTTTCTGAAGAAACGCATTACCTTGCATTTGTCGGTGTTAAGTTCTAAGCCATTCGCTTTACACCAAACAACCAATCTACTCAAATCCGGAGTTTTAAGTTAGTTTTTGACAAGACACAATGTGTCGAAACAGCTGTCAAGCAGAAATAAATAAGTGGCAATTAATAAACTAAACGTGTTTATTTTGTATACTAGTACTTAAATCCTCTTGAATCAATAAGCAATCATCAAAAGCAGACACTTTTTTAAAAACCTTAAGGTCATCTGCATATAACAAGATCTCACAATTCAAAAAGCACTTAACAATATCATTAACACAGCAATTAAAAAGTAAAGGTGACAAGTGACCATGTGGAACACCCGATGGTAGTTTTATTTCAGAAGATAAACAATTATTGATCTTAACTGTCTGTCTATGATTCGTAACAAAACTTTTAAGCCATGACAATAGATGACAATCAATTCCTACATTTTAGAAATCAAAACATTATGATTAACCCTATCGAATACCTTAGAGATGTTGGTGTATATCACATCGACCTGACATGGCTTCTCCAAGGCATCCAACAGATATTCCTCAAAAGTTAACAAATTTGTGACTGTTGATCTATTAGGTATAAATCCATGTTGTTTAGAAATCAAAACCTTATTAAGTGAAGGGGAAATCTTAGATGTAACTAAAGCTACAAAAATCTTCGCCAATATAGACATTTTAGAAATGGCTGTATAGTTCTAAACTAGAGACCTATTTCCATTTTTAAAAACAGGAGTCACATAAGATACCTTCAAGAAGGCAGTTAAGGCATTATGGCTCAGCAAAGCTTAGTATTCAATTAATGAGTTCCTTCAAGATCGCATCTGTGATCTGTGATGTTCCTTCAAGATCGGTTGACTATGACTTGTGTTGAATGGCCTTTAAGCTTTACAGCATCTTTTGTTGTTTTTTGTACGTAGTTAGTCTTAATTGTGAAGATAACTTCAAGAAAGCAGTTAAGGCTTTATTGCTGAGCAAAGCTTAGTATTCAATTAATGTGTTCCTTCAAGATCGCATCTGTGATCTATGACGTTCCTTCAAGATCGGTTGGCTATGATTTGTGTTGTATGGCCTTTAAGCTTTACAGCATCTTTTGTTTTTTTTCTATGTAGTTAGTCTTAATTGTGTATGTCAGTTCACATTATTTTTGTATATACATATATATGTTTAGTTAATTTTTTTTGATCTGTAACTTTAATTACCTCAGCTCTGTCAATGAGAATCATTCATTATACAAATAATGTTTATTTTGACATGACTCACTTAGGAAAATTTTGTATATTTGGATTTTAAAAATTAATATTATTTAGTTTTATCTCGTTTCTGTTCACATGTCTCGTATGCTTGTTAATTTATTTTTGTATAACGTTTTATTGTTTGACAAATTTATTTTGAATTGTATTTGTAATTATTTAATTCGTATTAGCATCTCATTTTCAGCTTTGTAAATGAGATAATTTTCTTTAGACAATAAAGCATTTTTTGAATTTGACCTTCCATTTATTTGGGAAGACACCTGTTCCCAAAGATGTATCAAAAATAATCTTTAAAACCGATTATAATACAAATCTCGTGTTATAAATGAAAATACTTGATATTTCATCTGGGCCATTACATAAGTTTTGATTTAATCTAGTTAAGCACTCAAATATATCAAAAATGGAAATATTACATTCATTTATACAAACACATACTTATGAGTATAAACAGTACTAAAATGATCATCAAAGTAATTGGCTATGCTGTGAGAATTATCTGAAGAAGCGTCTTTATATATTAGAGTATTAGGTAAATCTAAGGATTTACGTTTCCAATTTACATACCTCTAAAAACTCTCACTGTCAGTTAACGTTTCTTGTAAATGATCTATATATTTTTTATGGCTAATGGGACAGGACAAGTGACACTCCTAGCATCTTTCTGAGGTGAGTTGATAAAATGTGCTTATGAGAGTATAATAATCTCAAATTTTAAAGAATTTTTTCATTAATGCACTAACATGATTTACAAATTTAAGGTCCTTATGCATCAGAATCCCAGGCGATGTAGGAAAATTTAAAATCAGCATCCTAAAATCCCCAACATGTAATGTTCCCTTGCATGTGCACTTCCGAAAACAACTGGCCAGGATTTTAGGTTCTGTAGCTCAGAAAGCCGATAAATCTTAGTGAGTTCCTCATTTACAATGTATTCCGCAGCATAAAGTTCTTGTGGATAAAAAGCAAATCTCATTTGTGTTTCATCTGCATGTGCCTTATAAGAGTAGAGTTTAATATTGTTTAGAATGTCCGCGGTATGCACAATAAACAGAAGAGAAACCAAGATCGACCCCCTAAGGAACTCCGGATTTAGCAGGTGTAACATATAAGACCATGTCCCCAATCAATTCCCAATAGATATGACTGCATAAATTGCCTTTTTGTGTGAAATGTTTTTGAAAAATTAAGCAACAGTAGCAAGGATAATTTCCCATAGCCTAAGTCTCTCACAATATCATCCAGAACGCTGAAGCATAGTTGCTGTGCTAAAACCCTTTCTAAATCCAAACCGACTCTGGGATACAATTGTGTTGCAGGATACATATTTGGCTACTTGCCGAAAAACAAAAATCTCCAGTTTCTTGGACAAGACCAGAAGAAAGCTAATGGGACGAAGATCGCTATGAGACCCAGGTGCAGTAGTTTATGGAACTTGCTAAATTATGGAGAATTTACAGGCATCAACACGCATTCACTAAATATAACGATGTATAAATGGGCTTGCATTTGCAGAGGATTTTCGTTGCAACCAAATGTATTAGATTTAATGCTAAAAAGAGCTTGATTAATGGATTGTATTGTAAAGATCAACAAAACTCTGTTTGCTGTTTGTGTAACTGAAAATCTTGGAAGGTTTAGGCAAACTGTAAAGTCAGACAATTTTGCTATGATAATTAAAGCAAAACTGCCAGCCATAAATGTCAAAAATTCAATATGTGAACTTTGAAACACTTCAGATACCAATTTTCAGTCAAATTGGCACAAATGACAGAATCAACTAAGAATTCGTAACTTGCACTCTGAAATACCTCAGATACCAATTTTCAGTCGAATCTGTACAAATGGCAAAATTTTCCGCCATGTTGACGCTGACATTTTGAATATCTGAATGTTGACTAGAGTTCATAATTAGCATTCTTAAATACTGCCAGAGGTGTTTTATTTGAAATATTGCACCGACGCAATTGACACAGTTTCGTCGATTATAGGGTTAACAATCTGGCGTGATATACGTTTTCAGTTACGAAGTTCACAGTCATAGAAATTTCAGGGGTGAAATATTATGCGTGATATTCAAATGAAGCCCTCGAGATACTAATTTTCACTCGAATCAGGCCCCAAATAAAATTACTTCTCCGCCATCTTAAATTGTTTATACATAAAATTGTCATATAGAATTGTCACACCTTTGAAATGCATACGAAATTAATCGATTATGTGGAGGAGGGTAAAAGTCCTTTATAAGACTTGATGCGGAAGACCGCAAAGTAAGTAACAAGAAAATGAAACAGAATTTACCTGGAATACTAGAAATAAAATATTTCCCCTACTTCGACCCCGCGAAATGAGGCGTCGAATGCGACGACGCGCCAGAAAAAACGAAATCAGAGCAGAGCAGTGTTTAATTGTTCAGCAACCTATACCTTGTCCTATCCTGTATAATAAGAGACTAAAAGAACTAGAAGTGAAACTTAAAAAAAAGTTGTATATTCTTATCTTATTTAAATCTAAATCATAAGTATCCTAGCAAAAAGTTCTAGAGTTAATACACCCAAGACACACTGGTACTACTGGAGTACAAAAAATTGAATCTTTCTTGTGAAAGAAATCTATTTAGTCTCACTAATGTGTAATAATACGAAAAATAATATTACCTACTACCAAATTAACATTATTCGATTCGGTTTCGATTTGAGTATTATTTTCTGGGTTGAAAATCTTGCGAGTATTGATGTAGGCTATTTCGTTAAAAAAAAACTATGTTAGCTTCAGAGCTCTTTAAGATCATTTTCGAAAAGATTTGAATCAAAGATCATTTTGTGCATAAAAAAAGATTTAAATAGTAACTCTTTTTGTATTCAAATCTTTTTTAAAATTTAAATCGTTTTAGGAGATATTTTATGAATCTCTCAATCTTTTCAAAAGATTTAAATCATTTCAAAATATTTAAATAAGAAGCATCACTAAAAATAAGTAGGTTTTATCTATTTTTTAAAAATTAAGTTTTCCTTAAAAATATTATTAGTCTAGCTAAAAAAAATCTAGTTAGTTTAGTTATATGTATAGGGTTTTTTTTCTTTATTCATTTCAGACTGATTATTCTCTGAAGTGTTTTTCATATTTAATAAATCCGTAATATGTAACAGTTGCCATAAAATATAAGTATTACGTTTCCATGTAGTCAACACACTTCATTGCGACTACTGTTACTAGATACTTAAGCCAAGTCAAATTTTCGCCCGTAGCCGTATCCGCATCATGCTAAGCTCGATACGTTGACAGATTTATGTGACGGACATAAATACACCGGATATGGATTTGTCAGGAGTCAAACATATTTACGTAAAAAAAGTTTTTTAACCTAGTTTTTTCTTGTATAAAAAAAAACAAAAGATGGGTTATAAAACTGTCACTTTCAAAATATAAACCTGACATTTGAAAGTTCCGTATTCGAATGAGGATCGTCGGTGGCTTTAAGGGATTATTCCACCATATACGGAACTCGATACGTTATGTATACGTATATGGATACCGCAAAAAATTTACGATTGGCTTTAAGTGTTTACTGTATAAATTATAAAGAACAAAAATCCGCTTTTAAGTAAGTTTATTGAAAAATATAAAAGAAAATATAATACTTAAATACTATAATTTTTGATAAAGATTTCAATTTAACGTACAATATAAGATTCAAAATAATATGTATTTTTTTAATTTTAATATTCATAATTGCGTAATGTTAGGAGACAAACTATAGTCTGCATTGACTAAACAGACTATAGGTTGGTTCATAAGAAGTATTTCACCATATTTGCCTGTCTGCCTAAGACTCTTATTGATGATTAATTTTATGGTGTTATATGATATATGGTACCGAAAGGATGAAACAATTTGTATTTTGGGTGGTTAGTTGCTATTAGAGAGAACGGAATAAAGTTTGATTTGTAGCGAACGGCATGTTTTATTTTATCGTCTAACAAATAACATACGTGTCCCTTTGGCGGTATGTATTTGACCCCTTTTTGTCGGCTCCGGAAATTTTCCTTCTTCTTTGCACGTACTTTTTCTATATTTAAATCGTTTTAGTAATGAAATTTTTTTAAAACGATTTAAATATTTTTAGAGATTTAAATCATTTTCTGAAAATTTTAAAATCAAAGTATTTAAATCAAAAAATGTATTTAAATCGTAAAAAGATTTAAATCTCACTGATTTGTAACAGCTCTGGTTAGGTTGGGCATTTAAGAAACTATATATCTTTTATCTTTTTAATTTGTCAGTTTTTGTGGCCAGACTTTTGATGTTTCATTGCAACTGCGAAAATGTAATGAACAGCGAAGCCAACACACAATTTCAGACTAGCGATACGACAGGCGGCACAGTAGGCGCTGGGGTAGGAGGGTATAGCTCATAAAGTGAAGGAACAAGCAAATATGCCGTCATAAGCGCGTCGGAAATATTTTAATACCTAATAATTTACTTAATTAAGTAAATAAAGTCTATACTTTTGACGCTGTACTCCTCGGAGTATAAAGTAAAAAAATAAAAGCTTTATTATTTTTCCAAAAATGTAAAAGGGCTCATCTGGTCAGGACATCAAGGGGTATACCGTGCATTGGTCGGTAGCCCCGAGTCTGACGCAAGTCCCTTGTGTTAATTTCGGGAAGACAGATTAACAATCGAGTTGAATATTTTCGTAACGAATATAGATGTTAAAAGGCGGATTTTAGAGATCCCTAACAGAGTTATAGGATAAGTCTCATATGCCAAGTGTAAAACATTACTACAAATTTTTAATATTTTCATCTCTTCCGAAAATGTACAAAAACAACTGTTATTATAGAAAAACAATAGCTTGCAAAATTGTAAAAATCAATTTGAAAGGTTTTAAAATTATAGCAATCCTTTGACCATGGATGCAAAAACCTTTACGAAATCCAGTATAATCGAACACAACATTTTGGGATCTACAATATGAGATCTATAGTATCATTACAGATTTCAGAGAATAAGTTTGCTATGGTTTTTATTGTTAGAATACACGTATATTAAGGCATTTTTAAGAAGAATAATATAGTTGGCAGGGCTAATCGAAAGCCGGAATCCAGAAAAGGAGTAGCAGCATTTAATTTGTTTGTGTAAACCAAAATTATTGTTGTTCTCTCATAATGTTTAGCAACAGAAAGCATCAGTGGCGGTTTGTTAACAAGAGCTGCAGCACTGGTCATACATAGTCATCTACATAGTTTTGCTCACTCTGTGACACTGCGTAATATATTATATGCAGTGGTTGGGGCACTGCGAAGTGACGTATGCGTTGTTACCTCGAGGCGACCAATAAACAACCAGCTTTATATGTTGTTCATCCCAGGTGACCACCAACTTCTCCGTGATGTTTAAAAAAAAGATCAAAAAGAGAACAATGTTATGTATTTTAGTTTTGTAGAAGTTGTTTCAGTGCTAAAAAACGATCTCTTATTACAACAAATTTGATGTGCCTTAATTGGAACCTCAATGTTTTGTTGATGTGATATATATCATCTTCCAATTGATAAAACATGCATGTTTAAAGAAATGTTTCAAAAGTGTATTATTTGTGTAACAAAGCGGTATATTCTTTAAAGATATGAGCAACATGTATATTATATCCTTCATTTTTAGACATAGATGTTTTAAAAAACCCGCCTTGAATATGTTTAAAAACTATTGCCTCTTCCAATTCGAGAAGCGTTAAATGCTGACGCCACTGCGATAATATGGATTGGTTTTTGGAACTAACTTAAATTTCTTTGCTTGCCAACTTGCATTACTTTGCAAGGTTTTTGATGGATTTTGATTTGTTTTCTGGTTTATATTTATTAATTTAAAGAACGGTTTTATTAATTACAAATATAGAAGTTCTATTTAGATTTTATTTGATGCGACTCGACTATATTATGATCGACTGGCGCTTTAAGGTTTGTGGTAGTAGTAAGCGCAGATAAGTATTCCGTTTATCACTATTTGGTTTTTAAGCTGGATTTATACATGCAAATAACATACAAAATAACTAGCCAACAAAAATTTTAAACAGGCCGCTGCCTATTGCCTGTCAGGCCTGTGCGTATAACTGCTTGCACAGTTCGGTTTTCAGATAAAATAAAAATAAAATATGGAATTTCGCCATCTTCAAGGGCATTTGTTATATGTCTGTATAAAAAGTCTAAGGGTATTTGCGTAATTTAACTCATATTATTTTGATTTTACGTGATTTTTCACCTTTAGTGTTTAAATAATGTATAAACTTCAGCATACCCCCAAACCATTTTCCAATTTATCGAAAAGACAGAAAAGAAGAATTACTTCTAGGACAGTAAGCTGTTTTTCTAGTGCAAATCACGCAGGTGCATGTTTAGCTTCCAAAAATATTGCAAGTACGGTTACTAGTGATATGACTACAGTTAATCCACCTGATCTGACTAGTTCAGGATTGTCTTCTATATCTTGTATAAGTAATCATTCTGATGATAATCAGTTTGGCAGTATCTTTTTTCCGTGCTCCTTTATCAAAGATAAAACAAATTTACAGATGAAATGGCTACTCGATAGATTCATCATCAGCACAAATATAATATAAATATTCTTTATTTTTCAGACGCAGTAGAAGATGATTGTGTATACACAGGAATTTGCAGTGACTGGGTAAGGCAGGGTAAGCAGCGTCTCAAGAGAGAGGAAAATGTTGGAATCATTTAAAATATCTGGACTTGTTTTTTTAATGTACAACACAGATGATGAGTGAAATTATAAAATATTTATATTCAGATATTAATTTTTAGTAAAATTACTTCTATACTGTCCAAGATCTACAGGGTTTCTCGCATAACATGTTCAATAAAAATTTTTTGTCTACTGATTGTAAGTAGACCACAGTTTGTAGATACATCTCAAAAAATGACTTGAGAAAATAACAAATAAAATGCCATTAGAAATAATGTGTTAGACTATACAAATACTATATGTCTATAAAATTAATTCTCTCTCTAACACGTTATTGCTTTTTATGCCATTGTATTTGTTTATTTTCTTGGCCACTTTTTATACATAAATAGATATACAAACTCTGCTATGCTTAGAATTAGTGAAACGAGAATTGTTTATTGATCATATAATAAACAGGGTGCTTCTCGATGCTCATTTGTTTATTTTCTTAGAGCTTATATAGAGAACAAGAACTATAAGCTTTGTGTAATATATACAAAAATACTATATTGTCATAATAGCGCCAGCATGTATTATAATATATTGCAGTTTTGTAGACGCGATGTATCATATATGTTTCACCTGCAAACTAATGCATGAAGTAATCAGGGTTCTTGGGATTAGACCGTGTCAAATTGAAATTACTATCCGACGTTTCGCCTTCGATTGCACGAGGCATCTTCAGGGATATTTACTCCACGAGATCTGAACACTGAATGATTCAGTGTTCAGATCTTGTGGAGTAAAGATCCCTCAAGATGCCTAGTGCAGTTGAAGGCGAAACTTCGGATAGTAATTCCAATTTGACATGGTCTAATCCCAAGAACCATGATTTCTTAATTGACCAAAACCGTGAAAGCTTTCGTTCTATGTTAATACATGAGATGTTGTTGATATAGATCAGAAATATTCTTCTATTAGGAACATTGTTCCTTATTTAGGTAGGACATTATACAACGTTCTTGATACATCTCTGAGCTTTCGGTGAAACATAGTTGTTATATTACAAAGATTATGTGTTTTGTAGGTGTTACACATTTCATCTGAAACATGGTCACCTGGCATAGTGTTGAATAATAGCAAATATCAGTAACGGTTTGTTAATAAGAGCTTGAAAGCTGCCGCACTGGTAATAAGTTTGAAAAAATAATAATTTTAATCCAGCTTTAACTTTTATCTACATAGTTTTGTTCACTCTGGCAAAGCGGATTTCAGACACTTCACAATATATTATCGGCATTCCCTCGTATATTCTTCCTTCGACGTCACGCAGTGATTGCCTCACTGCGAAGTGACGTTTTCGGCTCGGTCCATCCAATAACAGCTCGCAGCAAATACATGAGGTATGCGTTGTGACCTTGAGGCGACCAATAAACCACAAGCTTTATATCAAATGTGGAGATGCAAAAAAATTACCGGCAGTGTTTCGTGATAATCTGCTATGAAACTACCGGCCCTGCGCTAATAATTCTATTTATCTTTAAGTGTTTTTGCATAGCTTGTTCTTCGAAAACTCCGGGTAAAACGTATATGCGCAAATTAAATGTAAACATTTATTTAAATACCACGGTTGTAAAATAGGAAATTCTTTATTTTTGACAAGTAGTGATATCAGTGATTTAGTACATTTAAGTGAAAAAGACAAGCTCCACGGAAATTCAAAGCAGCATTTAAGTAACCAAACTTTATTGGGAAAACTAATATCGCGGAACAACTAGACTGTAAATATTGGCAGAACATTGCTAATAACAACGAGGAAGAGCCTAAAAACAGCTTTGTACTTTCAAGAATTATAGACGCTTACTATTTTGTGGAACTTTTCACACAGGATAGTTACTTGTCGCAAGCGTAAGTGCAGTAGAAAATGTTAGCTATAGATATACTTGGATTCTTTATTATTATTTTTTATTAATTTTTCGGGCAAGTTGTGTTTTCTTTTAACATATAGTAGGTACTTTCTTTTGGCTGGATTGCTGCTTTTCTAGTATTAATGCAAATTTCAACTTTGTTAATTAATCTAAAAGTTATTTATACCTAGTTATCAGAAACCTCTGTAGTTGTTGTGTTTTTGTTTCCGTTTTCGTGGTAAAAGTGGTTATATTTAGATATTTTTTGTAATCTCTAAAATACATTATTTTTTAATTTGGACAAAAAAATATGACAATAACAATTATGAAAAAAAAATCGTAATATCATGTTTTTTACTTTCCTATTTGAGAATCACTTTACCTATTTGCTTTTTAAATTAATGCATTTAGATATCCAGATTACAGAAAATTGCTTATTTGTATTTAACGATTTGAGGCATGCTGTCATAAAAGAACATAATATAACAAAATTTTATAAGTTAAGAAGGCAATCATAATAATATATTTCTGTCTTGACATAATGTTTAAATTATTTCCTAATCATTTATTTTTACGTCAAAATATAAATTTCTAAAACATTTTGATTACCAATTGACCAGTGCTGATTGTCCAAAATTCATATTGTAATGTTGCTCTACTGGTTTAATATAAAATATGTCGAAATTTATTGCATTAAAAACCAAAATAACAGCATCAAAAGGCTAAACCATATTATCCTCCTACAGAAATAACGTACGAAGCTTGTTTTGAGCGGGCCAGGCAACGCCACTGCAACAACGCTCGCGCGCGGTAAACTGACGCAAATAAATCGCGGATGTAACTATCCTGTGTGATTTACGATTCTTGGGTATCGAGAAACCACATAGCCAAACTTAAATGCAAATTAAATTTTGTTTCAATACAAGTTCCCAAGTTCATTATGACGACGAACGTGTTTATTTTAATAAACAATTAAATATAAATGCATTGAGGGGGAGAAAGCGGGGCATCCGTAAAAATAATCGATCGATGACACTGGGATACTGGTCAGATAAGCTAGTGACCGACATATCCCTCAATGCTATAAGAGAGATGAGGTTAAAGGTGGTATTGAGATACACATAAGAAGTTTTATTTGTTTCATAACTAATTCAGAAACCATTTTATATTTATTTTACTACAATTACTATTAGCCAAATATGCGTTTGATGTACGTTTTTATCTACAAATACATTAAATCACCATTGTTTTGTTATTGAATAAAAATGAATTAAGATAGCTGCAAAATTGTATTACTCGTCGAAAACCACGCCTAATTATATGGTAAAATAGTATTAGCCTGCAGTCACACAGATCGGTCGTATACAAGCTTCTTCGATCGAATACAACCGACTAAAAGTAAGGCAAATTAAGTCAAGATTGTTTTAAATTGAGAATTCATTTTAGTCGACTATTGACGAGGACCCTGGGTTCTCGAGCGTATTTGACTCTGTCAGTTGCATATTTCTGATTTTTAAATTTAAAATTTATAAATTTAAAGTATCAATACGAATAATGTAACAAATAAACAGCTTGTAACTGCTATTTTCATTATTTTTTATATTTTGGCTTTGAACTTTAAATGCCAATGTCAAAATTGGCATATAATAAACTCTCGGTGCTGTGTGCCCGAGTTTTTTAGCATGCGTTTTTAGACGCTAGTACTGATAAGACGTCCCTGTGTGACTACCACTTTATTATTTACAACCATGATAGTAAAAGAGAAGCAACTCAAACTTAATTGTTAAAGAATACTGGATTTTGTATTCCTTAATGAAAATACATACCTTCTAATTCTTTGATTAATTTTAACTCTGCCCAAGAATGCCTTGTCCCTTCGAATTTCTCTAAGAGCTCCTTTTGTTTCCTTTTTGAGTTTATGTATGAGCTTATCTCTTTCAGCCTTTTCTTTTGACTGTACTCTATGCTTTCTTCCATCATATCTACGAATTCAATAGTGAATAAAAAGACAAACATATAAAATCTGTAATCTGGAGTAACAATTATTATAAATAAATGAAAATTTTCCTGCAACCATCTTAAAAGGCAAGCAAACAAAAATAATTAATTATATTTGCTCTAAAAGTATGTATCCACTTGAGCATGAACGCGCATATGGCAAGTTTAAAACATTTACACAACACAAACTAACAGAGCATGGGTTCACTTCAAACCCATGCGAGCTTCAGTTAATGTCCAAACTGGCTTCATATATCGTTGACTTGTTGCCAGATTCGTATTCGTGCTCAAATACATACGTGTCTCAAAGTGTGGAAACATCGCTCTTCCTAGGCCATCAACCAGTATATTCTTACAAAATATATATGATGTCGCCTAGGGGAACTTTTCTTAAGCTGGCGATGTTAATCGAGCGCTCATCTAGAGGGAACTCTTTGACTGATAAGAAAGCAGGGCAATCACACAGTAATTGTAATACTCTCATCTTCTAGATCGCAACCTCTACAAATTGAAGTGCAACTTAACTTTATATTATGAAAGCGTTTTCCTTTCTTATCAATCAGAAATGTTCTGTTAAAAATTTCGCGATTGCCATGTTTGTCTATGCTGGGATATCTTAAGGCCTGTGTACATGGACAAGTCAAACTATCGCAAGTTGTAACCTGAGAGCGCTCTACGGTTCTGCTAGCTTGTATAAACACTCGCTTATAGTACATTCGTCTACAAGTAAAGTACTGACAAGCGGCTACGCTAACTAAAGTGTTAAAAAAAATTGTGCAAATAATGTTTCAACTTTCAACGTGTGTAAAATTGACATAAAAACATTAAAATGGGTTCATGTAACAAATTTGTTTTATCTTTATCATTAGTAATAAGAACTCATCTTGATATTGGTTGTTTTTAGTCATGTGACTTCAATAAACCAATCGAAATGCTTATTCTTAATAACTAAAGTTATTCTTCTCCGTCTAGACTTGTGAGTAAACCAAACACAATTCTAGCATTTTCAGGTTAACTAGAAAAATTCTTTTCAAATTCGCCGTCATTCATTTTCCGAACTGAAACCGCCTTAATACGGAAAATTTAAAAATACTGACATATTTATCATCACCTACAGATAAGAGACGAGACGGAACTAGAAGAATATCGGATTTTTATAGCAGTTAAAAGTGGTCGTTTTTTTAAAATTCTAGATGTCAAAGATGTCTGGTTTTGTAGATTATAGTTAGTTTAAAGGTTTTATTGTTATGTTTTATTCTCTGGTCTATTAAAGACTAATTTTTGTAAAACTTAAATCAAGTTTATGGTTGTAGAATTTATATAATATAGAAAATATTTACGTTTATATCACATTTTTCAGATTGTTGACTAACAAACAACATATAGAATTCCTGTTGTTAGTTTACTTGTTCTATACTAAATTAATCCTGACACGTTTTACATTTTCTACCTATCCAACCCTGGCTACACGTGTTCTATTACAGGCCCTGTGAATTTTTTAAAGCTTATCAGAGCTAGTAATGCTCTCAATTAATTGTATATATTTCTTATTATTACTTACATTTCGACTATCTTGGGTTCATAAAGCCTCAAAGCCTTAGGTTTCTTCTGTTCCATTATCAGATATTGCAACTTTCTTTCAGATTTAACTATATTCAGATTATCACAGAATCCTTTGTATTCCACTTGGACCTCCTTCGGATAAAATTCCATGGGAATTTGTTGTATAAATTTTTCTGCATCCACAAAAATTTCAACGCAGCTGGATAAATGCTTGTAATGTTCGAGAAATTCTTTCAAAAGCCTCAACGCCAGAAAAAGAGCCGAAACTTTAAAATCATCTGTAAATTCTTGCTCAACTAAGTAAGAAATATTACATTTTGATATAGTATTTTTGTTTAAGTATTTCTTGGTTAAAACTAAATCGCTAGAAAGTGGTTTAAAAGGAGGAAGCACTTTTATAATTTTTACAGTAGTCTTTGGAATACCCATGTGTAAAATTCCAGACAGAAAACTGACTGCTGCAGGGAGATACCTCTTGGAGAATGAAGTATACTAAAAAAAGAACTTTTATAATAACAGTAATAATGGTAATAATTGAAATATGAATAAAATTATAACTATAAAATGTCTTAACCATCTATCTATATACAAAAAGCGTTAGAGTAAACAAAATTTAACCATAGATTTTAATAGCTGTATGATGATAATACCCGACTTCTGAAGTCAACCTATTGAATAAGAGTGGGAAGTATATTTAAATATGTATTTTAGTGAGTTATCCTCTTATCTATCTAGAGGGAGTTAATGTTAATGTCTTCTTTTGGTCAACGTATATGACATGAGTAAAAAAAATTCAACACAGAAGACAACAAAGATAGAAAGAGATGCAAATTAGACTTTCTAAACTGACTCGTATATTATCAAAAACTTTTCAATCAGATAAGTTCTTTTTTGTAACTTGAGTGATGAATAAAGAATACTTTACTTTAATAAGAACGTTACAGAGAGCAAAATATAGAATATTCTGGCAGCTTAACAATTTATGTACATGTATGTAATTTTCTAATATCTACTTACCTCTAGCACCAAAGTACAAACAAATAAACCATAAGATATATCTTGAAGTTTGTTAACTTTGCAGCATCTTAATATCTGTTCCATAAATATAAAACAAGGTGAAATAATTTGGTGTCTAAAATCTGATGTTGAAAAGAGTAGGCTGGTTAATTTGAAAAAGACCAAGACTTCTAAACCAGGACGTTTCTTTTTTCTTTTTCTATACTCTTGATGTTTTTCTTTGATTACTTCCATTATTGAATTATGTGTGTTTTCTTTATTCAGATGGGCAAGCTCAAAGATATATGGCATGAGAGCTGACAGAATCTGAAAACTTTGTTTTAAGCTCTTAGAATCCTCAATATCAGAAAACAAATCATTTAAATACTGTAAAATGTAGGCAAACAACAGACCCAAACCAGCTTTGTTTGCTTGCGATAAGCTAGGGTGATTACATTTAACCATTCTTTCCAAAATAATTTTTTGATGGATTACTGAACATTTTTGAAGAATTTCCATGAAACTTTCATAAGATTCTGGCAATGCAAAGGTAAACGGGAGTTCATTACCCGACTTTTCTAGTTCATTTTTCTCGCTTTCAGAAAGCGTACTGTCTTGCCCTATTTTGTTTGTTTCGTTTTCTGGTTTAGACTTTTTTATGACAATTTTGTCATCTGCAGCTTCAGATTTTCGTTTCTGGGTTAGGTCATTTTTTTCTAAAGGCTTCTGAATTTCTTTTGCTTTACTTGCAGTCTCCATTTCTGTTTCACTTTCTTCACTACTGTCTTGTTCCTTTAAATCAGCTAAAGAGTCATGGGAATCTGACTCTTCGTCATCTGAATTCTCTTCATTCTCTTCTTCAGAATCCGATTCCATGCTCTTTTTGTCCTAAGGTAAAAAATGTTGACATGACATCCACGGTTTGGATTTAACAGATTTCATAATTAATTTATTATAAAACCTACTATTTTCAATTTGCAAAAAAATATATTTAAATTTTACTAATAATTCTACAGGATTAAAAAACAGCATTTTTTATATTTGGATACTATGAAAGTATTCCCCAAGGAATATTTCGTTTACTGAGAGAAATAGGTTGATGAAAACTAATAGCATGAGAAACAGTTAAAACTTTGAGTATAAGGATATGTCACAGTTAATTTCTGGTCTAACAGGAAGTAACATCAACCTTTCTATTTTGCACAGGAACCCAAGTTCTTTTTTTCTTTTTACGATATTGTCCATTAAATACTCTTCACAATAAAGTATCACACCTTGTTATAATAGTTATTAAAGTACCTCAGAAAAAAAGCATAGACCAGCCATGTCAAACTCAAAGTCACTGGTGGGCCAAAAGCATGAAGACTTTATCTTAAAGAAGACAAACTACTGAAAATCTTGAGAAAAAGTACTATTATAGGACAAGTCTGTTTATTAAATTTCCAATAAAAAGGACATTACAAAAAACTGCAAACATTAAATTCTTTTGCCAAATATTTGACATCTTTTGTCATTAATTAAGCTGTCTATTTGTGGCGCGAATTTATCGGCGGAAATAACTTTTAAAACTGCGTCCAAGTGTGCGTCCGACAATCGCGATCTTGCGGGAGATTTGTTTCCTTTCATAAAAGAAAATAGTTGTTCACCCTTATAGGTACTTCCAAACATTGACAGGATTTTACAGGCAAATTTCCTCATTTCTTGGTATTGAACAGGCAAGTACTTATAAAATTCGAATGTACCAACACAATTTTTGTTTTAAATGGGTCTGACACTGAATCTCAATTACTTCCATTGGCAAGTGAGGGGGAACTTTGTCAATATCCATAGTGAAAAGACCAGTAAATAGAGAAAAATTGTTTTCTTGGGTCTTAAAATTCTGAAAACGCTTCTCAAATTCTGCCAGAAGGCTTCTCATTTTCTCTGAATATATTTTGCATGATATTGGGACACTTATGCTTTCCTGATATGCCTTACAAGTCAGAAAATGTGACAGATTATCCTCTGCTAACTGTTTTTCCCACATCATCTTACACTTAAAAGCTTTCACATGATCATGCATATCTGTAATAACTGCAATTTCGTATTTAAGTCCGACAAGTGTTTTGTGATATCTACCATAAATGAAAGATCTTGTAAAAACGGTACATCGCATAATAAGCTGACATTATCTCATTTTGTTTCCATAAAAACGCGTATTTCTTCTTTGAGTTTCCAAAACCGGTCGAGTACCATAGAACACGAAAGCCATCGCACCTCTGCATAATATGGTAAACCAGTGTACTCACTTTCTAAATCACGTAAAAATGCAGAAAGCTGTCGCTGATTAAGGCCTCGTGACCTTATGAAGTTTATAATTTTTTTCATTAACTTTAAAACGCTTTCCAACTTGATCACTTTTGAGCATAAAACTTCTTGGTGGATTATACAATGAATATGATGAAATCTGGTTTGTCACTGCCCGTTTCTGTGATCTTTATAATATTTTAACGAAGCCATTTTTTACTCCAGTCATTGAAGGAGCTCCGTCTGTTGCAACGGAACACAGTTTTGACAAATCTAAATTGTACTTGCAGAAGTCCATAAATAGCATTGATAATATCCTTCCCAGTTGTTGTATCATGCAATGGTACTAATTCCAGTAATTCTTCACACACATTGATATCTGTATCAACCGCACGAAGAAAAACAGCGAGTTGCGCCACACCACACACATCCGTACTTTCGTCACAGGCAATAGAAAATGCAATGAAAGAGTCTGATTTTGTTTTTATCTGATCACTTATATTGGCAGCCAACTCAGTAACTCTTTCAGCGACAGTATTCCGGGACAAGGATATATTTTGAAATGCCTTCACGCTCCCGGGACATAAATTTCCGCGGCATTTACAAAGCACTCTTTTATAAATTTACCTTCAACAAATGGTTTTGAGTGTTTCGCGATCAACTCCGACAGTACATAGCTCGCTTGAAGGACAGATTCATTTTCTTGCTTTGGACGTGTAAACATAAGCTGCTGATCTTTCAACCGTGATTTTAACTTATTTAACTTTTCGTTTCTGACCATGCCTGTATACTTATCAAACATAGTTTTCTGAATATCATAGTGACGTTTTATATTATATAATTTTGGGACAATGACTGTACTATTACAAATCAAACAAATGATTTTTTCTTTCACTTCACAGCAAAACAACTCTAATTCCCACTTTTCTTGAAAGATACGATGCTCATCTACAAGTTTCCTCTTACTTCCACTTGGTTTTGAAAGAGACATGTTAAAAACTGTATCCGAAATAAATTATAATAAGTCTGTTAAGTGTTGTAACAATAAGTGCGATACTCAACTCGCAACTCTACCGCAACTGATTCATAACTGACTAAACACTGAACGACTGAACTCAATCGAACACGGCTTATATACGGATTGTGATTTTTCAAGTTCTTTCCAGAATGTTCAGATGGCGTTATCTGTGTTTTTGCGCGATAAAATTTCATGGAACAAGTCGGATAACGTTTGGCTTTAGGTTGAGTATGTGTAGTTCATCCTCCTAAACATAGATGGCACTATGTACAATTGTACATTTTATTATACCAATCGTTGTTGCAGTGGCGCGCGCTTTCAAAAACGGTTCGCGGGCCGCATTATCTGGCTGTTTTCAAAACTGATAGAAAAATGCTCACTGGGCCGCATGTTTGACATGGCTGAACTAGACCATGGAAACAATAAGTTACTTGATAATAATTGCTACTATTAGAAAATTATAGACAGCCCACTAAGAGAATTGATTTGTTTTACTGTTATACAATGTGTCCCCCAATGGACTTAGGTAACTATACCTGTAAACATTTTTATTTTGCATTTTAGGAGAAAAACTCATACTTCATAAAAAATTTTGCTTGCTTTGTTTCTTGCTGTCTTAGTTAAACAAAAATCTAAAAACCATCCCACGAGTAAATAAAATACCCTTATTTTTGGGGTTATTGAAATATTTTATAAAGAAAGATTTAGCTTGCCTTGAAACTTCGAAAAGTAATGTTGGAATATGAATTACTTATACAGTTTGTCCAAAAATTATAAAAACCTAAAATTATCCTTAGTGTGAGGTTTTATACAGAAATGTTAGAAGGAAATTAAGGAATCTAATATTGAGGCTAGATAAACAGGGGGACTTTATAAAATTTCCTATTTTCCATGGTACGTTTCTGAAATAAACAAAAGGTATTTAAAACCTCTATTCTTTTCCAATTATATTTTTTAATAAAATCTATATTTCAATAACTATAGCAATAAGGGTACTTTATTCTTGGGGTGATTTTACATTTTTATAATTTTTGGACAACTTGTATAACTAAGTCATATTAGTTTTCGAAGTTTCAAGACAAGCAAAACTTTTATGAAGAATTAATTTTTCTCATAAAATACAAAATAATACCTTTACAGGTCTAGTTAAGTCCATCTTGGGACACACTGTGAAAAGTATGATATGTTGTTGATTTTTTGACATTTTTTGTGCTAAATATTTATATTTC
Organism: Kuschelorhynchus macadamiae; assembly: GCA_030620095.1. Taxonomy (NCBI): domain Eukaryota; kingdom Metazoa; phylum Arthropoda; class Insecta; order Coleoptera; family Curculionidae; genus Kuschelorhynchus; species Kuschelorhynchus macadamiae. The sequence continues at coordinate 866,645 of JAUTXW010005059.1, read as the reverse complement.
TTTTAAATTATTCATTGAAAAAATGATGTTCTGATTTAAGTTTTATAACCTACAGAATATATTAAATTTCAAAATGTTTGTACTTTTTGTCTTTGAGAGTTTCTTATAAAGCTAGCAAATAAAAACATTTTTTTTTAAGGTGTACATTATCTACTTTTCGCTTTTTTTTTATTTTGCTACCAAAGTTTATTGAGTGAATTAAAAAAAATTGAGCTATTTTAAACCAAATACTAACTTGTAATACACACATAATTGAAAACGGGATTTGATGCTGATGCTGAATATCTTGTGTATTTGACAAATGAATAGGCTTACATTTTAACTCTTATGTCTCTATTCATTAGGCAACACCATTGTAGCCACCTGGTATATTTAGTTAGAATTGTATTTATACAGGAGTTTTATTTATAGTTTGACATTTAACTACAGCTTTAACATTTTTGTGTCTTCTATAGTTAAAGGCTTTAACTATAAAAGATGTAAAAATACTTTAAATATAAAAGTTGTAAAATTCTTTGTGTATTATCTTTTAATAATATCTCTTCCATTCTGCATTTCGCTCGCTCTCTCTTTCTCTTTAGGCAGGGTTTTTGTCATTTTTCTCGGTTGCGGTATGCTAAGATAAATGTACAATACAATAAAATGGTTTCTACTGACTCAAAAAGATTAAAAAACTGGTGCAATTCAAATTTCCTTTCTTTTAACATATCCAAAACAAACATTAAATATTAAATGTGAACTTTATAATATTCTAATATCTGGTTAGAAGATTATAATCTTAATAACAATAAATTTATAGGGTTACAAATAGACTCAAAATTGAAATTTGATGCTTTGGGTGGCTAATTATCTTCTGGTTTGTTTGCTATTCAAAATTGTTAGAAAGGAGGTATGTTTGATTGAATTGACGGAAGGGGGATGGGGTAAAAGTTTCCTAGGACATCGAGCTTACCTCTCTAGCTATTTTTAGACACTCTGGGAACAAACCGCTGTGGAAAGAAGCATTAATGGCATGAACCAGAACCTTCTGACAATTGTCTGATAAAGATTCGAAAATTCTAGCTAAGATTCAATTAATTCCTGCAGAATTTTTGTTTTTTATTGTGACTGTGATCTCGTCAGTGTGATGATAGCCAAATGAATCAGTTAGGGTTATTGGTAAGAAGTTTTTTCGACCGTCATATAGGCAATCATGAGGACGACATAATTTTCGGAATGGGAAATAGTCCAGAACCAAATAACAATCCTGTCTACATACATCTGTAACTAGGTCATGTTAACATTCATTCTTCAGTGCCATCGTTGGATGACCTACAAAATATAATTAGATGTTTAGGAAGTTTAGAGTGGAAGTATTTATTCAAAATGTCTCTTTTGTTTGCTGGAGCTATATTGGATACCTTACAGATATGTCTTGTTATAAACGCAATTAATGCTTTATTTGGCATATATGCACCCATAAAGACTATAGTCCCTAAAAAAAGGACCCCCCAAGACTACATGTGACTGAGACTATAAAAGAAAACAACAACTCAATAAAAAACTCAAACTCAAATGAAAGCAAACTCTTATGAAAGATACCTACAGAGCCGTAACCCGTCACATCTGGATTACTACAAGGATTTCTGTAACTATCTCACTGTTGCTGTTCGGAACAAAAAAGCGGCAAAACCAAATTTAAAATTGATCAGGAACTACAGGATCTGGAAACAATAAATCACTACTTTATAGAAGAAGTACACAAAACATCCATCATAAATATCAGAAATGCAAATTCACATACCATGCCTAAACATAGAACCTCAAAATTTGAAGGGTATTTCCCTTACCTTTGCACCTAACTGTATACATTTATACATCCTGGGAACTGACCAACAAAAGTGTAGAGAGCTTTGATATTGCATTGAAAGTTAGATTTTTTAAGTATGTATGTTAATTCATTTAAATAAATAGATAAATAAATGTTTATTAACGGTTTTACCATTTTATGAGATTGTCCTAAACTTGTTCTATAACCACATGAAAAATCCAACATGTTTATTTTAATCAACAGGTAACAATATTTAATTACACTTATATTTTATATATATCTTTATAATTCCCTAAGTAATAAGGAAAATATGAGCATCAGAGTACTCGTTTTGTATTGGTTTATTTAATGCATAATTAGTCTGATGAAACTCAAAATAGAACAGATTTTGGGAACAAGTGCTCCTATCAGGAATGTAAAAAGCTACCTTAGAAACCATTCCCTTAACAGGTTAAACAGAAAAGTCACGTAGGTAAGTCCAGAACAGTCAAAATTTGATTGTACACAACCTGCTCTGAAGGAATCCCTAAATTACAGAAATAAATTGCAAAAGCTTGTTTTGTACTTTCTCTAGAAAATAATTATTACATCTGTAATTGTAACAGGGAGACCAAACATTGCTAGTATATTAGAGAATTGATCTTATCAGTGGGCAATAAATGGCTTTTTATTTTCAATTTATGATAGACTATGCTTCATGAAGCCAAGAAGTTCCAATACTACTTTATTAACAATATAGTTATAATATTTAAAACTTCAAATAGGGTCAAAGAGTACTCCTAAATCCTTTGAAACATCATCTAGATTAGTCATCCCAATGGTAGACTTATAGATACTTGGTTATTTGTTGCTGGAAGAAACACATTACCTTGCATTTTTGCATGTTATAAAGTTCCAATGCATCAGGATCCAATTTTGTCATTAAACCATAAACAAGATTGAACATTTAATATTTTTAGGAATATATCTACATCACATAATATGGTGCAATCACATAAACCATGTCGTAAGTACAGCATACTTTACAATAAGAAATCTAAAACACACTTTAGAAACGAAACCACTTTTAAATACCTATTACGCACTCCCATATACTTATCTAAGCTATGGTTATTATTTATTGGGGCCAATCAACTACATTACCATGATACAATAAACACTACAAATATTTATATTTCCCCCTATAAAGCAAGCACTTTCCAAAAGAGTTCTTACTACTTTTGTTGTAACATGTACAATCGACTACCAGTAAGCCTACAAGAAATAAATTCTTACAAAAAATGTATATAAAGAGATATCTTCTTGATAAAAGTTATTATAATGTTACAGCCTATTTTTCAGTTTTGCCAAAGTTGTTTTTTGTCACTTTGTTGTTCTGATATATTACTATATTCTAAGGATTTTTAAGTTTAGTTTTACTTTTACTTTTGACATTTCCATATCTAATTAGATTTTTAGTCTTAAGGTGAAATAAATAAATTTACACCAAATAACCCATCTATTTAAATCCTCCTAAATTAATGAACGATCACCTGGACACACCTTTTTAAAAACATTGATTTCATCTGTGTATAACAAGATTTCACAATTTAAAAGCATTTAACAATATTATTAACAAAGTGATTAAAAAAGTAAGGACAACAAATGACTACCCTATGGAACACCTGAAATTATTAATCTTAACTATCTGTTTATGATTGGTAATAGAAGTTTCAAATCATGACAATAAATGATCACCAATTCCCACATTACAAATTTTATATTAAAATATTATGATTAACCTTATCGAATGCCATAGAGAAGTTGGTGTATATCACATCAACCTAACATCACTTCTCCAAAGCATCCAAAATACATTCTTCAAAAGGTAACAAATTTGTAACTGTTGATCGATTAGGCTCAGTAATCAAAACCATATTAAGTGAAGGACAAATCTTAGATGTTACTAATGCTTCAAAAATCTTGGCACTACCAAATATTTATCAAATGCTATTTTTATCTCCTGTAATTAAAGATGTAGGTAATGTCAAAATATAAATGTAAACCATGTACATATACAGGGTGTTACTTAAGTACAAAGCCAAACTTTCATGTCTAAAAAGATCTGTTTTCAAAATACAAGGTTTTAAATTTTTTTAAAAAATAACAATTATTGATATTTGGAAAACCCCTTAACGTATTTTACTGAAACTTGGTATGTAAAATAAGAATATAAAATGCTAGATTTTCCAAATGAAAGAAAATCAACTGAGCCATAGACTTGTGCATGCACAGCCATCTAATTTTTATTTTAGTAAATTTATGGTAAGCCACTGTCTATTTTGAAAACCTAATTTGTAATGCAAGTAACAACTAAAAGCACTTAAAAGTTGTCTTTTGTGTTTCTTTTTTTGCTATAATGAACCAATTTCGAGATAAATACAAAATTCTGAGCAGGTTACCCTATTAAACTTTTTCAAAAAAATACAGATTTTTATTAATAACCCCTTAAGCTATTTTATTGATATTTGATATGTAAAATAAGTATTCAAAGTGCTATTTTTCCGAAGAGAAAAAACCGAATGAGCAACTGGCGTGCGCATGGGCAACCAATCCGATTTTTATTTTAGTAAACTTATGGTATGCCATTGTTTATTTTAAAATCTGAAGTTGTCTGTTGTGGTTTTTGTTAGAACGAAATGTTCTCAAAAGAAATTAAAGAGTTTGAGTAAATCATTCTATTTGGAAAAACTAAGGCATGTTATGGCTGTAAATAAATACTTAAAAAGGCATAAAATATACGTATGTTTCCTTATAACAGAAAATCATTGCACTCAAATTCCAATTTAAAGAATACTAGCTCACAAGAGAAAATTTAATTGTACTTCTTACAAAAAAAAAGAGAAAGTAAAAATTGAGGTGGGCCTCATTTAATAAATTAGTATAACATTTATATGTCTAATAGTTATAAAATCGAACAAAACAAAGATATAATTCCTTTATTTAACATTTAGCTAATACATAAAAAGTATAATAAAACTTATCTTAATCAAAACAAACACTCAAATATATCAGTAAAATAAAATTTTTACAAATCACTTTATGTACAATTATTTATTAGAATATAGTATGTATCACTCTTCCATTAGATGTCTTTTTAAGAGTTTTTTAAATAAATTCAATTTTGGACTATCTTTAATTGTCTGTGGCAAGGAGTTAAGTTCAATCAAACCTCTATGGTTAAGTGCTTTCTCAGTACTCCTCTTATTTTTCATATACACATAAAATTTTTTATTATTTCTTGTAGGATAGGTATGTATAGCCTCGTTCGTGACAAGTTTTTCTGTAAGATAGTTAGGAGTTAGTCCATTTTTAATTTTATAAATAAGGATTAGTACTTGATATTTCAAAAATGATTCTATAGAGAGCCAATCTAATGCCGTTAGCATATTTCTTATAGGTGTTTCTCTTTTTTCCCCCAAAATTAATCTCATACATCTAAACTCGTGACAAAAAATTAACGTTTTTGGTTATCTTTCCAATTATATACAATGTGTGCTCTTTAAAACTAAGATGTTTATCAACAATAAAACCAAGATACTTAATATTTTCTACTACTTCTAAATTATCACTACCTACTATTATATTTGAATTACTTGATATGAATTCATTTTGAACTTTATTACTTCCTATAAGCATAAATTTCGATTTTTGTATATTTAATTTTAGTAAATTTTTATTAAACCATTTATAGAGATGACTTAATTCTAAACTTATTGTGGAAGTTAAGTGAGTTAAATCCTTTGAATTAAAACACAGCAATGTGTCATCTGCAAACAAGTGTAAAGAACAATTTTTTATTACCTGGTTTATGTCATTAATATAAATTAAAAATAACATCGGACCTAATGTACTTCCTTGTGGAACACCATTATTGTTAAACACTTCTGTGGAAATTTTGTTATTAATTTTGGTAACCTGCTTTCTATTCTTCAAATAATCTACAAACCAATCAAGGGCAGTATTACTTATACCAATTCCCTTAAATTTGCTTACCAGTATATCCCTATCTATAGTTTCAAAGGCCCGTTGTAAATCAAGGAACACTGCTCCTACTGCATAATTATCATCCAAGAGATTCTTCCATTCATAAAGAACATTCTGAATAGCCGTTTCACAGCTGCGATTCTTTCAAAAACCAGATTGATTTACCATCAGAATATTATTTGCAGTAATAAATTTCATTAATTGTTTATATACACTTTTTTCTAAAATTTTCTCAATTGTAACCAGCATATTAATGGGTCTGAACTGATCAGCCTTAATAGTACCTTTTATTTTTGGAATTGGGATTACTGTAGATAACTTCAATAAGGATGGAATCTGTCCAGTTTCTAAAGAAGTATTTATGATGTTCAGAAGTGGCCCTTCTATATTACTGTAGATATGTTTTAAAAATTCAGGTGTCAGTTCATCTGGACTTCCTTTGTTGGGCAATGAAAATACAGTTTCCCTTAGCTCTATGTTATCAATTAAGCAAAATGAATCAAAATGGTCTTGCAGACTGGAATTATTTATACTTGATGTCGTTTCTGGTCCTATATTCATTTTGTCAATACCATGTATTATATTATTAATACTTTCCACTAAATAAATATTCAAATTATCTGCAATTTCTTTCGAATTAATCAAAACGCTATTGTTGATTTCCAGTTTAGTAATAGTTTTTTTATTAGTTGCAGAAATTAATTGGCTTAATGTTTGGCCACATTTGCTTAGCATTATTTTTTGATAAATCTATTTTGTTTTGATAATATTTTTTTCTTTCCTCTCTGATAACTGACACCACCTTATTTTTACATTGTTTGTAATTCAATCTATTATCTGCCGATTTATTTATTTTTAATTTTTTATAACTATTGTCCCTATCCTCAATTGCTTTTTCAACTGTGTCATTATACCATTATTTGAATAGTTAAATTATCCTTCCTAACCCTTTTTATCTGAATATTTATACTTACAATAAAATGATCACTTATTTGAGGGGTTTCCAACACCTTACATTCCAAAAGATTAAATTTGTTAGTCAATACTAAATCAATTATGCTTCCACCCTGGTCATTAGGATGTGTTACTGTCTCAACCAGTTGGTGTAAACCTGTATCATTTACAATTTCTTTTAGTTTATTTGAGTATGTAGTTTGTGCCAACCAGTTAATGTTAGTAACTACAATCAAGCACACCATTCAACAAAAAAATTCAAAAAATCAGAGGCACTGGCACTGGGAGAATGATACAAATTTCCCAAAATGTAATATTGTCCCATGTGAGCTACTTTTGTTACAACAAACCAATAATTTTTTTGAAACTGAAATCTGTCAACATTTAAAATGATAATACAATCTTTTATATAAACTACAACGCCACCTGTGTGTCAATTCTCACTATCAACCCTTACAATTTGTAATGTCAATTTTAAAATCTTCAATGTCTTCTGTCAGTCTTATTTCTGTTAGGCAAATTATGAGCGGATTACACTTTAATATGAAGTTATATATTTCATCAAATCTTGACAAAAGACTTTGAGATTTCATTAGAACTATTGAACTGTTTATAAAAAATTACTGTTTCCCTGGTTATTAACAATATTCATCTGTTTAACTGTATCATCCGAAACAATATTAATTTCTTTAGTGTAATGTATATTATGTATTGAAATGTTATTAATTAATTTCTGCAGTGCTTGTGCTATTATATATTTACCACTATATTTAATTTGTAGGCTGCTATTGAAAACAAAATATGAAGAATCAATTAAAGCATTAAAATGCAAATAGTACCCAGATTTTTCACAATAGTATATCTTTTGGAACATCATTTTATTATGTTCGTTATTAAAATTATTTAATAGATTACAATTTGACCACAACGGCACCGAAAAAATAACCAAGTTGGTATATTTACAAGTACTTTTTAGATTTTGCAGTGTTTTTTCTTCAACTCTGATTCCCTTCACAACATTTTCGAATCCACCCATAACAATCACCCAATCTCTGCTCGTAAAAGTTTTATTTAAGTCTGCAATACTAGCCACCACATCATCCAGCAGAGCATTTTGCTTAACCACTGATGAAATATTAAAATCTGCATTTAGGTCCTTGTCCAATATTTGTCTGAAGTTCTTAGCCAAATTATCTTCTAGAATAAGTATTTTATTTTTAGGTTTGGGAATTTTTACACCACAATGGCCTGAAAATTTTTTTGGTCTGTTTGATATGAGTCCTTTAGAAGTGGAAACTGTGTTTCCAGAGATTTGCTTGTTCAACTGCATGACTTCTTGTCTACACATATCCCTCTCAGCTTCCAAAACCTTAATAGAAGTTAACATTTCTAGATAGAATAACAATAATACAAGATATGGCAAGAACACTATCTTAGAGTAACTGTTTAGACCACAAAGCAACAGTTTAAGTGCCTTAAATATGTTTGGTGAATTCACTCGAAAATACCAGGATAACACAGGACTCTTGTATTTTATTTCTTAAAGCTTCCTCACTTTGAAATGGTGTTTTATACACTAACGACTTCTAGTTGTGGTCCATCAAGTCCAATCCAGCTATCAGCATATCTTCGTGGATTTATCGATATGTCAGTCATTAAATGTGTACATAAGCCAATGTTCATCACCAAAGCCAGAAATAAGGATTAATTTACATTTTTCGAAACCCAGCAGAAGTTCAACTCCTGTGAATGTCTATGTTTACAAAATCAGACTTTAGTGCATTAAACTCATTTTATCACCAAAGTGACTGATCTACAGTACAGTTTCACATTGAACTGTGCTATGTAATTTTGTCTGTAAGACAGAGCATCTGGTAACTGAGAAAGTCAAGTATTTCTGGACTTACATTAAAAACCTAAAGCAGGATACCAGAATGCTTTCCTCCATGAAGTTGGGAAGTATTTTTCTTGACCAACCTACAGACATATTTTGATCTTTGTTTTCTTTACAAATTTTTGAATAATCATACTGATTGCCCAGAACTTTCAAATCTTAGAAACTTTTTATGTACCTGCAAGAAGCACTAGACAAATACAACTGCTTAATGTAGATTATCACCATACAAACTGTTGATTTTTTGTCCCATGTCTCATATTTGCACAGAGGCTAATCAACTGCCTGAGGGCATTGATTTATTTACTATAACCTTGTCTAAATTTAAAAATCGAAGTAAATCATTTTGATATGAAGATAAATACCTAGTCTAGTTAAAAAAACAAACAAAGGTTTTTGTTATTTGTTACTAACATTGCATCACATTTCTAGTCATGTTACCGTGATCACTGCACTGTGCACATTAGCAGAGCAAAGACACTTCTTTTTGAGGCCATGCTTACCTGCCACGAGTTCAGGGACGCTGATATCAGACTGAAGCTAAAAAACCTGGATTCATCAAAGGGAGCTGGACTTGATGGAATATCATCTATATTACTGTCAAAGTCAAGGCAAAAAAAAATCAAAAAATTGACTTGACTTTGACTGAACATGTGTGAGGCTCTTGCAGCGCTGTTAACTGCATTATGCCAGAAATCTTTCGATGCTGGCTTTTCTGTTATGTGGTAATACACCAACTTCGTTTCAATTCACAAACCAGCTGATAATAATAATAATATAATAATAATAATAATAATAATACTTAATAATAATGATAAAAGCTGATAAAGCTGAATCAGCATTTTTGGCACTGGACATCGCGAAAATCTTACTAGAAAGTGCATATCTGCCATTTCATTGTCTATTTAACCATATCAAAAATCAGTAAAATGAAATAACTATAATGTATTAACAAGACTACTGATTATTTTTAATTCTAATTATTAAGGTTCACTATGTCATTTTCAGGAATCATTTTTATAAGGCATTTGCAGAAGTACTGAAAACTGCTCATTCCACTTAAAAAACACAAAAAAAAATTAAGGTAATTTTAGTTGGTTATTACGAAAAAGCTATTAGATTCTAAAATAAACAGTGGTATACCATTAATTTACTAAAAGAAAAATCAGAATGGTTGCCCATGCCAGTCGGTTTTCTTTTGATCAAAAAAAGTAGCACTTTAAACACTTATTTCATATACCAAATTTCAATAAAATGTCTTAAAGGGCTTTGCAAAAAGAATTAATAAAAAAAATCCTTTTTTTTTTAAGAATTTAAATAGGATAAAGATCTAAAAACTTTTTATTTTTCTCAAATGACTCATTATACTAAAAAATCACGAAAACAACTTTTAAGTATTTTTAGTTGTTATTGCAAAAAAAGGGGACCAGTATTTAAAACAGACAGTGGCACACCATAAATTTAATAAAACAAAAATTGAAATGTTGCTCATGGTTCAGTTAATGTTCTTTCAGTTGTAAAAAATTGCATTTTTAATACTTATCTAACATGTCAAGTTTAAATAAAATACATAGAGGGGTTTTCAAATGTTAATAAAAATCCATATTTTTTAAAAAAGTTTAACACCCTGTATCGTTTTATATCTTGGGAACGAAGCTTTTTATAACACTATTAAATTAGATCATAAAAGTAAGTTATATGAAATCTTGGGTTTGGTTAAAAAAAAATTATGTATTTTACTTTTCCTGTAGCATCAGAAGTATCTTCAACATCACCTAATGATTTCCCATTTAGTTCAGCCCTGACTTGAACATTAGATTGTCCTTGGTCATCATATGTTAACATATTTTCCTCAGTATCTGATTCATAGACAAAATCGTCATCGAGGTCATCTGCGCTTCTATGGTTTATCTAAAATAAAAAAATTGGATTTATACAGTATTAAATAAAAGTATAAAAAACACAACACATTATTATTTTACTCCAAAGAAATAATTCACTTCTTACTTAGATTGTTATTTTGTACTCTCAAGTCTAAAGAGTAAAATTCAAAATTCACCAAATGGCGCCTAATTTAAAAATTAAAAATCTAAAAGGATATCATCATATGTCTATGTTAATTATACCTTTCTTTAATATATTAAGAGCTCACATCGAGTTGTACTCCTGGACCCCCCTAAATACACCCATGTATCAAACTAAAACAATTAACAAACTTATGATTAGTAAATTATATTATTTAGATCCTTTACAATGACTTGACAACCTAGGATTAAACTCACCTTGATTGGGTATTGACAACCTCAAAATTGCTTTGAAGCAGTAAATTATCTACTTCTTTAATTAAAAAATAAGCTCCTATCTAATTTCCATATGTTTCTTCTTCAATGTGTATAGTAACAGTTACTTTTTTTGATAAAAAATACATAATATACAATAATACAATATAGTTGCTATTACACTAAAATATTAAATAAATGATAATAAACACAAGTAAATATAAACAGAGACCAGATAATGCAGATATACAGGCACCAAACTCTCTATACCTTGCAAGAAATTTTGAGAAAAAAAACTCTTACTTAATGTATATAATTGTATTACTAATTAGATATGGTATCATAGCATGGCGAAGCCTATATAAGTTTCTAACTTGTTACGAACTAACTAATATTAAAATGTTAAAAAATAGCAACAAATTTAGTTTGAATTATAAAATTTTTGTTGCCCAAGACCTACAGATATTTATGAATTTGTTCTAACATTACAAATGATAAAATAAACTTTGCATCATGTCACAATATAATTTGTAGTATAATTGTAGTTAATATATAGTTCAACTTTTTCTTGCACACACAGTTGTTAACTTGTATAAATATCTCCTCTTTGTGTATTGTATAATTTGATTTATTTAGCTGAGTTAAAGAAAAAGCTAATTAAAAAAAAAGAAAATATGTGATAGAAATATTTTCAATAAATTAAACCATTATGACTTTTGATTGATATCACAAAATACATTTTAGCTGTTGGTCAGAATTATTAACCATGTTAAGAAATCTATATAGAAATATATACCTTTTTGGGGTTATTCTCAGTAAAACCTTTCATCCTCTCTAGTCTCTCTTCTTCTAACTTCTCCAGTTTTTCTTTTTCTTCTTTTACAATTTCATCTTCAGTTTTTAATCTGTCTGACACAGTTCCTCTTGCTTCAAACATTAATTCTCTCATTACTTTATCATAATCATCCAATTTTGGTTTTTCTTCTATATTCTCCGTGGTATCTTCCTTTTTATTTTTCTTCTTTACCAATTGCACCAAGTCCTTCCACTCATTATCTAATTTTTCGGTTAACTCTAAAGTTGCTTCTTTAATTTTTTGTTTCTCTGCTTTTCGTTTCTTGGATTCTTCAATTAATTGCTCAATCAGTTGCTTGTGCGTTTTAGCACCTTCTTGTCCAGTCTTGCTTAGAATTCCTCCCCCAAAATGGGCATCTTCCACAAAGTTAGAATCAAGTTTTCCACTATGAGTTTCATCTTCATTCTCTTCATTATCAGAACGAGGATCATCAAATTTTTCTATTTCATTCAAAGTTTGCCCTCTGTGGGTTAAAATTTCATCATCTGCTAGATTAAATATACTTTTTTTATTATGAGCTTTAGCTCTAATAGCCGCAAACCTAGCCATAATTTTGTCACCTTGAGGAATCCTTCCTTTTTCACCAATTCTCTTATCAATAAATCTGTTTGACTTGTGTAACAGTTTATATTCATTCAGCAGAGTATGTTTTCTTTTTTGAATAGCTTTAGCTCTAGAAATACCTGGCAAACCCTTCTCGTTTTTTAATTTTTTGCCTAGAACTTTCATTTTTTCCTTGTTTATATGCACTTCAAAGGGATTTAATGTTTTTTTGGCATTTTGTTCCTGTCTTTTTCTTTGAATCTGGTCAACAGAAACACGTTTTCGATTTTTTATTTTTGCCATCTCTATGTTAGAAAGGAAATCAATAAAAATACAAATTTGTTTATAAATTATCTAAATTTCCAACATTCATATCGTCATAAACACAAAATCACACATGTGAAAAATGAAGGTTATGTCTAATTATTCCTCTTCTCATGACTTATTGCTGGCTTAGAAAAAATAGCAATTTTATACTCACAGCATTTAAACAAGGAATTCACCTTAGCCGCATTCGACTGATGTATACTTTAAGCACATACAAACAGAGCTTCATACTCCCGTTTGCTTGATTTCCAAAACTATAAGACTTGTGATTCTTGCAAAAGCCGAGACTCTTATTGGTCAAAAACCGCTGCAATTTTTAATAGGCTTTTTCAGTGGCGTACCGGTAATGGTGGCGATTAGACAACTGCCACCTAGGCCCTTCAAAGAAATTTGCTTTACGTTTTTGTAATACATAGAAGAGAAAGATTGAGAACTTTTTTTTAGTAAGAGCCTCCAGTTAAGCCAGTCTGAAAGAGAGTAGCCATCAGTGCTCCACTGCACTTTTTTTTAAATAAAATTACTATCCGACGTTGCGCCTTCGATTGCACGAGGCATCTTCAGGGATCTTTACTCCACGAGATCTGAACATTGAATTCAAATATTCACTTTTTTGTAGAATACAAGAAATGGTTCTTATAGGATATAAAAATTTAAAAAAAAATAAAGCAATTTTAAAATAAAAATATATATGCATACAAAATCAGCAATATAAATTGTCAAACATTAAAATAATTAGTAAAATTAAAGTTCATGCCTCTAAAAACAACAAACGTTTATTGACACAAGATATTTTTAAAAATTAAAATTAAAGTTATTTATTATTTTCAGAACCATTAATAACCGAATGGGCTTAACAAGAAATTAGATCTAGCTCTCTAGGTACTGGGGAATTTATCTTAAGATACCTCCTAATTACTTTTTTTGGTTACTTATACCCCAATATGTTAAAACGAAAATTTTCTCTCAACAAAATTTTCAAAATTGCGCCATTTCGTCATTTTTTAAAATATGCTTGCTATGGACCACCCCGACATCACCCTTAATACTTCCTAAAAAAACTGATCGAAAAAAGTCAAACCATCACAGAATAATCGGAGTACTAAAGATGGGACATGTAATTCATTTTAATGATGCACTTCACTGACTCTAGCTCACTTTACTAAGTCAGTTCACTGAGTCGGCTCAATTGAGCTGCGGAACGAAGGAGCGAAATACACTCCTAACGTCGTTTGACAAGGCTCCTAACTCATGAATTGACTCCCGGACCACGGTTCTGCTACTCTGCGGCTCTTCATCCTCGCAAGTCGTTCCCGCTCCGTTGGGCTGTAATTGAGAGGTGAGTTAGAATCGGAAAAGATCTGTACCGCGGAGCTACTTCAGTGACTCACTTAACTTGGTATGTCTCTAAAATATCTGTGTTTTTTTGTTTATTATCCAGCTGAACGTGTTGTTGAACTCTAGTCGGGATCTTCCTTACTAACTGTCTTATATACATCTCAAAGATATACTCTCAACTTTGAGAGATATTCGGGTTTATCTTTCGTTGTAACTAAATGTCTTGTCTCTGAGTTGGTTGAAGATTTTAAAAGCCATGGAAATATTTAACCATTTAAAGAATTTAGTTAATTGTGTTGAAATATTTCCAAAATAAATTTTGCTGTTAGTTGAAATAAGGAGCACGTATAATATTGAGCGACATATTATATTTGTTAAAAAATTTAAAGTATAATTTTTTTAGAGATGTGAGAAACCGTTGTTAAAAGCTAATGTTTAGTTATTTTTCAAATGCGTGCTTAGATAGGGGTATTGTGTCAAACCTATAAAAGAAGGAATTAAAGGCTGCAAATGTGCAGCCATTTAGTTACAAGGAAAGATGAACCCAAATATCTCTCAAAGACGGGAGTTATGCTTTGAAGTAAAAATTTAGAATGGTGCCTGCCTGCCAAGTATATATGACAGTCAGGAAGGAAGAACTGAACCTGGGTTCAAGAATACGTTCAGTTGGTTAATAAACATAAAAACACAGATATTTTGGAGACAAATTCAATATTTGCTAATCATCTGTTATCTACGGACCACCAGTTCTTTTTCTACAGGGAATAATGTAACAGTTTTCCACGAGTAAGGAAAGGATGGAAAATTGGACCTATTGGAGAACATATAGAAATAAGCAAAACTAAAAAGAGCCCCGTTTTGTGCTGTATCAATGATATTTTGTTTTGAACAAAACCTTAACTTAATATATCTAATAACTAATCACGCGGACATAATTTTTCATTTAATCCCGAAAAGCGGTAAAGATATTATTCTGTCACTAGGGAAACACGAATTGGATCCTCGCCGATAGTAAACTTTTTATTTTGCTTAATTATTGATATTCTAAATTCAATGAAGTTTGTTTATACATACATTTCACCACATTTCGTTTCAAACTCCCTCAGTATTCGTCGAGCCGTGTAATGACTAATGTGAGTGTTTGTTTATTGTACTCTATGTATGACGTATTTTCCAATTTTTAAGGTACTGTGGACAAGTTACTAACATTTGAAGAAACCCGGGTTAGTGGTTTTTGAGAGGCAGATAGACAGACCGACGGCCTGACGGAAATGGTAGAACATCAAAGATCTGCAAAAATTTCGGAGGGTGATTTTTTTATGACGAAAGTAAAGTAAAATCAAGATTTTAAAGAGATTCCTATATATTTATAACAATTCATATAGCGTTATATTGTACTTTATTAATACACCTATTGTTATTCGGTATATCGAAAAGTATCGATATATCGAAAAAAATTCTCGTCCCTATTCCTAACCAATAGAAGCCTTAATATTCACAAGTCAGTAGCTTTAGAAATCTAGCGTTCCGTTCCGTACTCAGCTTTTAAAATAGACCGTGACTAGAGTAAAGCGGTGCTACTTCTCCATTTATATTAAAGTAAAATTGGGACATATTGTTTCATTATAGTCACTTTTTTTATATCAACCCAAAAAATGACCTTATCAGGAATAATTAAAAATATCGCTAGATATTTAAAACACGTTAAACGAAATCCCAGGAGACATTATTTCTTATTTAAAACACGGTTACATAAAAAATTATAAGTTTTAATAAAAAAAAACTTTGTCGACGATGCCGCGTAGCTCACACCAGAGAGTAAACGAATTTTCTTTATAATCCTATATTTCAATATCACCAATGTTACTTTAATAAACATGTTACCGGAGTTATGATGTAAAATAATACGTCCCAATGTTACTTTAATTAAAATGAATGAATACCATCTGTAACGGAGTCACAGCTTATACTTTAAAATAAATGACTGCGATAACTAAGGTGTTACTTCTGATTTTAACATTGGTGAAGTAATTAAAAATAGTATAAAAGTATAAACAAAGTTTGATTACTTTTTGGTGTAAGCTACGTAGCACCGTGGATAGAGTTTTTTTTCTATCAAAAGCTATTATTTTTTATGGACACGTATTTTAAACTTTTGGTTAGCTCCAGTTAGGCTTTTTTTTATTGATATAAAAAAGTCTTAATTATAACGATATGCCCCAGTGATACTTCGATCAAATATGCAGAAGTAACACCTTTTTTTACAAGAGGCAAGAATGGTTAGATTTCTAAAATTATGAACTACTTGAAGATGTCAAGGCTTCTATTGGTCAAGAACTGTTGTTCTAATTTAGTGGAATGGAATATGCACAGAGTTTGTTTATTTTCTATCAAGCCACCTTCTTGATGACGATGTTGGTTATTTAGTTGTCATTAACTAACTCAAAAGGGATTACTTTTTTTTGTTATTTTATCCATCAGTACTTTTTGCCGCCGCCTGAAAATTATTTAAGCGGCGCGGCGTTAAAGTAACATTGGTGACGTTCGTAATTGCTTAAAACTGGAAACTTCCTGTTTGGCGTTGGACAAAATAAGACGGGATTAACAAAGAATGTTTTTAAATTAAAATGATTAAAACGAATAAAAAACTCAATAAACATAATAAAAAACAAGCTTTAATAAAATATAAATAATTTGAGGAAGAATAAAGAAAAGCAAAATATGTACGAAATAATAAAAAAACATTTAAACATACATTTTTTTGACAGATGAGAACAAAATAGAACCTAATAACAAAATAGTTTTCGGCTATTCAAAATTTACATGCTTATATTAATAGGTATTTACTTATTCGATACTATATCGTTTAGCGAACTAATAATAAAAATAAATCCTGTTTTATTATTAACAAAATTAAAATTTGTAGGACTTTTAATAAATAAAATAATATAATTTACTTTCTTTAAGGAAGAGTAATAAGCGAATTAATGAAAATGAGTTGAATATAAAAACATGACCTCTGGAAAAATTTGAAGAGCATTTGAATAAAAATGCTAGAAAGTTTTAAGACAAGATTCGATGTCAAGTAGTTTATCTGCCTTTTTTGTCCATTAATAGCAGATATTGAAATTATTAAATCTTCATATTAGAAACCCGAAACGGTCACTACATTATGCTTATATCTGGAAGTGTACGGCAAATTCTGTTGATATTCCAATATTTTACGAGTACCTCTAAAAGTAAGGCCTGATGATGGCGCTCTTGTGTGGTGGCCCGCCACTCGCAAGACCACATACAGGAGGATGCTTGACAAGCTCAAGAGACTTGCGTGTCTGGGCATAACCGGAGCCATAAGAACCACACCGACCCGATCTATGAAGGCTATTCTGGGACTAAGTCCTCTGCACTTGCTTGTAGAGGAAGAGGCTCGGAAGGCTTCTGTTCGTTTAAACGACTGGGGTCGTTGGATACACAGAGACTGGAATTTTGGGCATACGCGAGTTTGGACTGAACTGATCAGATCAAACCCTCTCCTAGCAAGGAAAGATGCCATTATTCCGGTCTCAATTGCCTCTAAAAGGTTTTGTGTAATTGTTCCTGAGAGAGAACAATGGAGGGATTCCTCCCCATCCTTCCTCAAACCGAAAGGCTTGTCTGGTTTACAGATGGCTCTCTAATGAAGGAGGGATCTGGGGCGGGAATTTATAGGCAGAGTCCCAGGGCAAGAATTAGTCCTGCTCTTGGACGGTATGCGACTGTATATCAGGCTGAGATTACAGCAATCTTGGACTGCGTACAGGAAAACCTTTCCAGAGGATATCACGACAAGCATATCTATATATGCTATGATAGTCAAGCCGCGATTAAAGCTCTGTCCTCGAACAGGGTCAATTCGCTGCTAACACTTGCATACAGGAGAGCCCTAGAGAGGCTGTGTAGTCCAATAGGGTTAGCCTCATTTGGGTGCCTGGCCATCAGGGCCGGAACCTGCTCTTGGAATTGCTCCTTCAGTTGTTAAGGCTAGGATTAAGAATCGCACTGTTGAGGAATTCCGTGCTGAATGGCACGAGCTAGCAGGACTCAGACAGTCTAAGGTCTTCATATCAGGCCCTTATAGCCGTTCTGAGTCTAATAGACTTCTAAATCTAAACAGAAGTCAATTTAGAACTATTACCGTCGTCCTAACTGGACACTGGCTAGTGAAATATTACCTGCATAAGATTGGACTCGACAACGATCCATACTGCAGGTTTTGTGCTGAGGTAGATGAAACTACCGAGCATCTAGTCTATCGATATGACGCTTTAGCCAACGCCAGACTGCTTTGCTTGGGTGACACCTTTGTGGAACCCGAGCTTGTGGGACGTGCGCGACCTGAAAGGGTCCTTTTCTTTCTAAAAAGGAGTGGGCTCTTGGCCTGACACGCCTACTTGGGGGGATAGCACAATGGGTCCCAGTGAGCCTAAGTGCTGCCCTTGTCGGGCTCCCCATCTATGTCTATAAGGCCTGATGAATGATGACGCCTCTATGATATCCGCAGTAACTTTTAATGTAGTTTTATTGCCTTAAGAATGGACCGGCATATCTTTGTACCATACTAAAATCGTTATTTCCATTATCAAACAATGTTAAACATACGATGAGTGGAAGCGCTTGACTGGCGTGATATCTAACCAACAGACTAACAAAACATCTGTGAAATGGTTTCTATTCATGATTCGTGACTATTTAATATTCATCTGGCTCCCGAATCTTTAGCCACTTCTAATTGTGGGACATTTTGTATTTGCATGTTTTTGCTCCGGTTCTAATATGTGACATTGACAAACCAAATGCAAATTTTGACATTTTAGAAAAATAGGTATTTACTTTTTATAAAATGACAAAAAATGACACCATAATTTAAATTTGCTTACATTTTCATAATTCCGCACTCCTAAATTTCATTTAATTACAAGCTAAATTATTTGTTATGAAATAAAGAGCTATCATGAACTCGGATGCCGGTCAAAATAGTCAGAACACCTCCCAGGACGAATCTAAAGAAACTCCGATAAATAATAAGGAATCGGGAAGATATTGTTGGGTTTGCTTTGCCTCTGAAGAAGAGGACCGGGATGCTGCTTGGGTTCAACCTTGTAATTGTAGAGGAACTACTAAATGGGTAAGTCCTCAGACTCCAATCCAAAAATTACGCACCTTGGTAGATCTAGTGGAGTTCTGGCATACATTGTTAAGTATTATTGTCTAATACTGATAATTTGAAGATAAATACACTATTGAGATTAATGTCCTTGCCATGTAAGAACCATCAAATTGGGTATCGCAAGAATTAAGTGAGTTACTACTATTCTATTTCACTAGAATTTTTCAGAATTCTGAAAACTTTGAGGTCATGGGCATACAACAAATATTTTCAGGAGGTGATTGGCTCCCCAATATCATTTATATAGCATTTAAAAAGAAGTTAAAATTAAAAAGAAATGGGGTCAGATGTGAACCCTGAGTTACATCAGAGGTAACATAAATTTCATTAGAGTCGCTGTTGTTTATTTATTATCTGGCTCTCCACTCTTGAAAAGATCCATGGATCCCTAAGGCATATATCTTGTTTATAAAGCCTCTGATATTTAACATTGCCAAAGGCCTTGGAGAAGTCAATGTAAATAGCATAAACTTGACACTGCTCCTCCAAGGACTTCAACAGGTAATTCTGGGATATCACCAAATTTGTGATTGTGGATCTGCCTGGTAAGAACTAGGCAGAGACAATTTACCTTTTCTTTGTGTTTGCATAACTCAAGAATGCACTAGTATTTTGGAGAATATAGGATTTTCAATTTCTGAGGTGTGATTGTCATATTCAGTCTGATATGCCCACTCGTATGCCCATTTACATATCTTTCGAATGTAGAAAAACAATCATAATCCATTTCAAAATGTGACAACAAATTATGAAATCTCTTTTATTTCAAAAATTAAGACTTTGAGTTCAGAAGTGAACTACCCAGGAAATTTTTTATTTTTTTGCCACTGAGGAATGTAACGATCTATACATTCATTCAGACTGATGTTAAAAATATCCAACATTTTATTGAGATTATTAATATCAAACACTGAAATCCAATCAATATTAGACAAATAAAATATTTCTTTATAATTCCAGTTATTAAAAATCACCATAGAGGTATTGAAAATGTAACTCTTCAACTTGGAATTAGGATATAAAAACTCAATGCTGGGTGATCAATATCACAGACTTTGATGCGTGTATTCTTTTTTGGTCAATTTTGATATTTTCATTTGTGGACTTATGCTACTTAAAGGGATAGCCCAAAACTGTTCATTATCTCATGACAGATGAGGTAAATTAAAATCATTACACAAAATAAACACATTACAATTATTGTTGCTGAGAATATTATCAACGGTTGAACAAAGTCATACTCTCTACAGCCGATAGAGGGGTTAAATATAAACAACATACTATTAATTTATAATTATTACTTAAAGTTATCATAACATACACCCTGTTCTAAGGTTGAATTGAGACACTAAGAAGAGAAAGGGCATACTTACTCAACAAGAATCAATTTTTTTAAAATATTTTTCCTCACATCTATATGTCACAAAAAACAATAAAATATAATAACTTATGCCTAACACTGCCCTTCTCTTCTTATAAATACAATCCGATTATAAACCAATTTTTTTAGATTTAGAATCTGGGAATGTAGCTAAAACAGGTTGATAATTAATTCTCGTTTTTGACTCACTGCTTTGCGCTTTTGGTTTTCAAAAAACCAAAGGAACAAAACAAATTACAAACCTCTTGAGCATGTTAATCTCTTGCAGAAAAGTGAACATTGAAATCACCTGTTACAACTATAGAGTAATTTGGAATAAGCTTACCCAGAACTGCTGACAAAATATCAATAAACCTTCTTAAGCCTCCACTTATATATAGTTACAATTTGAATCTTTAAGCTGGTCAGGACAACCCCTGCAACCTGATAGTTCAGAAAGGTTAAGGCTTTCACAAAGTAAGCCTTCCTTTCTGTAAATAGCAGCACCACCGGGGCCCAGCAATGTCCTGCAAACCAGAAACAGCACAAAAGCATTCATTCTGGTAATTAGCCATTCATCACTGACCATCCAGTGTTCATTTATACAAATACAGTCAAACTCTTTGTTTCTGAGGAATACTTCAAAATCCAAAATTTTATTACACATACTTTAAAAGTTAATTTGAAATATATGAAACTTTTTAGAAGTCTTTATTTGTAACCACAGTACTCTTCAGGCATTGTACTTCTTCTGGGTCTGACAGCTTTATAAGTTCAGAAAATGGTTGATCGTTATTCCATGTGCTACAGTTTTGGGTTCATAACTTTAGCAGCATTGTTCTAAACTTAAAGAAACTTAGGTATTTCTCCTTCTCAGTTTTCATCCTCTCACATATTGAGTCCATATCTAGCTCAGTTTTTTAGGTGGTTTATTACGTTTTCCACTTCTATGGACCAAAAAGTGGTAATGAATACCCAATGCACACTGAGCAATTTTCAATTCATCCAGTATGTTGTTCGTGCCTTTTACAGGATCTGGGGTGCGATTTTGGAGATAACCATAGTTAAGTTAACATTCGCTAAATCATGTGATTTAGCTTTTAGGAGTTTAGAAAATGGAAAATTACATGCATATTTTGACATCAAGTAAGCCATGTTTTGCACCCAATTTGACAATTACTCTTAACCTTAAATTATTTTGTTGACGTTGATGAAAACATACAAAACACAAAGAAAGTTTCTGTTTATTAACATACACGTATTAAAGATAAATAAAAAAAGAAATAATGAAAAGATGATAAAGAATAAAGCAGCTGCAGGTTTTAGGTCTGTCTGAAAAACCACAACGCTTGTATTATACTACACTTAAACACTTTTAAAAGAGAAGATAAAGCGGCCTTGCTAGTATGAGTTGGCCAGAGTTGGTGATCGAATAATTATTGTACCTAATACCTACTGTTTCTGTAATCCAGAAGAAGCACAAATAATTGGGGATTCTAAATTTAAATGTTTACAAGTGGGTGCAGTGAGAAATAGTGAAAATTTTAGTGGGTTTGATTTCATATAATCTGCTTCTTCAGTACTAGGCTTTTGATGTTAATAATATGATATTTTTAAAAACACTAGCAGGTATTTATTATCCAAAAAATTAATATATACTTTCAATAGTGATAAATGTATTATCAGATAATGCAGTAGACTAATTTTAGATGTTTTAGCCAAAAATTTGTTTTATTTATTTTGAATTAAATTATGTTTTACATTTTAACTGTATTTTCATATTATCTATAATATTTTACCTATATTTATCTATTGAATTCGTAATCAATATATATATATATATATATATATATATATATATATATATATATATAGGTATCTGTTTAGGATTTCAGTTTCAAGTAGGTCCTATTCTGTGTTAAAACAAAATTATTAAAATATCTAGCAAGTTTTGTTACTTCCTTATAAAACTATCATTAAGTATAAAAATAAATTTAAGAATAATACTGAACTATTTATTAGGTTTAAAATATTTAGATGTAGGTTTTCTAATAAGAACCACCTGCTTTTAGACCAGTTATTGTAAGACTTTTTTTATTACAGCATATAGCCAGTGCCCTGGAAAAAGTTTAAAGTACTCTACTTATTTGTAACTGATATATTTGGAATTTGTTTGTCCTGAAATAATATGACCATTTATAGATAGGTACGAATTTCAATTTTAAGAACTATATAAATCAGTACCCATTTTATACAGGCATGCATATAACCAGAAATTCAGTTCGGGGGGTCCAGAGCAGAAATTCATTTCAAGAGGTCCAAACGGTCAAATCTCAGGAAAATTAGTAAAAAACCCCCCAGAAGCCCCCCTGGCTACATGCCTGCATTTATATGTCATAGGTATTTTAGAAAATCCAAAATGCAGTTTTTTTTATGTGTAAAAAATATACAGAGCATTTAATTAAAAAAATAAATATTTTGTCAGCCTCAGAATATATTAAAAGATTTAAAGAATTAAAAGAAAGAAAATTTAACTTAGTAGAGAGATCATTAATCTCCAACTCTGTACATCTCTCAGCAGTGGCATATATAATAATTGCTTCTGGGGGGATTTTTAGACAATAAAAATTTTCAACAACGAAAATAAAGAAAAAAAAAACTCCTCACTTCTTGTTGTTTACCCCAATCTAGCATAAACAATATGATACAAAAAAACATTATTTAATTTTATAAAACTGGCTCTAGGGGTTTTACCCTCCAATTTATAAAAAAAGATTATTACTATATACTATTTCTATCATTTTAGCTTAAATAAAAGTGGCTCGGGGGGGAGGGGGGGGCTTAACATCAATCCCTCCCCCTTTATACGCCACTGTCTCTCAGTATATCTCCTTAAAATGCCTAAAATTAAGCAATTTTCTAGGTTTAAGTGTAGTCACAAATCTTTCAAGATATAAATGAAATAGTTATTCATTTAGATTGTCTTATAAGTAAGTCAAAAATTGTAGTTTATGTTTTAGTTTTTTAAAGCTCTTAAAAAAAGTAATTTATTTTCCAAATAAAAAAAATATTATGATTTAAAATAATTTATTGTTCAAGTAATTACAAGCTGAAATATAGTTTCTAATGCTGCTGATTTCTGATGATATGTAAGGTGCTACCATTTTTTTACAAGGGATCAAAGGACTTGACTCAGCTTGAAATACCTAAAAATAGAAACACAAAATGTAATATAAGAAAAACTACTTTTTTAAGAATCACCTGCAAAGTATAAAAATTATCTCTATTAATAAACAAAGTTTTATTAATACAAACTTCACTATTGTTATTTTTATTATATCTGTTACTATTATTTTGCTTAAAAGGTGACAAAGTATTACTTCAAAAATCTATACATTTTAAAGCCATAATAAACTTATTGTCCCCTTAGTTTACTGAAATAATATTGTACTCTTGCATTATTATTCATTGCATGAGCAAACAGACAATTAAATATCCTAAAGGACAGAAATAATTTAAATTTATGTTTTCCAAATGCATTGCTCTAAATAAAAAAAATAATGAACAGTTATGTGAACCTAAACATAAAGAAACATTTTGTGAAGTTAGAAGGCTAAAATATAATTTGAAATATCAAAATAAACATATTTCAATTTTTTGATAAACATTAAATGTCAATCCTCAAGAAGCAATTACTTGTTTAATTATGTAGTATTATTCTAGTTGTATTGATATTTTAAAAATCATGCTGAACAAAGCTTTTAGGAATTGGGAGGTGGATACCTTAAAGGACCATAAACCTTATGGGAAACGCAAAATTTTTTATTATTGTAGTTCTAGACCTATTTTATAAAAAAAAATTATAAAATTAATCATTAAACCTAAATATATCATAATAAATGGAGTAATCTATTAAAAAAAACCTAAAGCTGCACCTTGTACGATTTTCGGACATCCTGTATAAATTAAAAAATTGATTGAAATTGAAAATGGCAAATAATATAAGGTTAACTGACTAAAGTGTACAAAGATAAGGTTTCTCAATATGAAAAGTATATTTGTTTAAGAAAAATCATATTTGTATAAGTTATAATTAAATTTTTGAACAATTTATTTGCCGTACTATCAAATATACTTAAGATTAATATCTAGAAAAGTATATTTTACCCAACTCAAAAGAGCCAAAACTCATCCCAACCAAATCTTGTTCGTATGAGTTTAAAATTAATATTTTACATATCCGTCAAGCCAGCTCCTTGTAGTTAGCAACAAGGGGCCAGCAACAAAATTTTATAGTGGACCAGATAAACTTTGCCATAATATAAATATACCAGTAAGCCTAGTTCTAGGACTGAACCTGTCATTTGACACGCCAGGAAAGGAACATATATTAAGTGTATATTAGTTCATCTGTCTGCAAAACTTCGTTAAATAGAATAGAATAGAATAGAATAGAATAGAATTTATTAATGAAGACAGCTATTACACTTTTCACACGTCATAAGGAGAATTAAAATTAATAAATTTAGAAATACATAATTTTACAAAAATGATAATAATTAAATTTAAATCAATAATATAAAATAATTACAATACATAAAAAGACAAACTATGCTTAATTTAAACGAATATAAACACTAACTAAATTTAAATAAATATACAAAATTACAATAAATATATAGAATAAATACCAACTAAGTAAATGACAAACAACACAAATTTTACAGGATAATGAAAATCTATGGTCAGTCTTGTAGAGTTCTAAAAGAGTTAGGTAAACCTTCAGCTATTTCTTCTAACGAAAAAAAGGCACGACATACAGCTTTTAACCTAAGTTTCAGCTGCTTATATAGAAGCCTGATGTTAACTGGAAGCAGGTTATAAAATTTTATTCCATAATAGTTTATGCCAGTTTGTCCTCGTGTTAGTCGGGTGTATGTTGTTAATAAGTTGTTCCTGTGTCTAGTATCGTAGTTATGATGGTCGGAGTGATTATCATATTGAGTTGTGTTATATTTAATGTACATGACACATTCAAGAGCATAAAGGCAAGGCAAGGTTAGCACACCCAGCTGCACAAAGGCATCCCTGCACTCGTCTCGATAATTAAGACCTCCCAGTATTCTTATGGCTTTTCGCTGAAGATAGAATGGCCCCAGGACACAATCGCATATTAAGCCTAGACTGGAAAGCAAAATAACCCTCAAGACAGTAGTGGACACTCTGTTATCCAGCTGTCTAAGTGCATAGATACCTCCACACAACCGCGCACCAACTGCATCGCCATGTCGGTCCCACCTTAAGCTAGGATCGAAGTGACTCCCAGATATCCAACCGACTCTGGATTACCTTCATGCTCAAATCCCTAGTAGATGATATCATTACTTCGGTCTTTGCTTCATTTAGAGCCAGCCTGTTGCTCGTGAACCATTCCTGTGCCCCAGACCGTGCCCTCTCCACACTCGAGCCCAGTTGACCAGACTCTTCTCCGCTACAAAAAGCACCGTATCGGCATAAAAACTGCTATTGATGTTGGTCATGGCAGACTCCATGTCCGAGAGATAGATGAGAAATAGAATGGGGCCCAGGATGGAGCCCTGTGGTACACCGACGTTGATTCCCAAAACCTCTGACCTAACCCCATCAAGAAACACTGATGAAATTTGAGGTAGCGATAAAAGAAATGTTAGATTTTTAATAAAAAATTTATTTTTTACTTCGCCACTGTTGTTTGTGACCCTATTTAGGAAAAGACCATATATTATGGATATATTACTATATCCGCCTGCAGAATTTCGTTTAATTTCATGCTAAGATAAGAAAGACATTGCATTTTTAAAAATAAAAAAATTTGTTACTCTGCCCCTGTCGTTTGCCTAGGAAAAGACCATATATTAAGAGTATATTACTCCATCAGCTTGCAGATTTTCGTTTAATTTCAAGTTAAGCTAAGAAAGACATTGCAATTGTAAAAATACATTAATTTTTTACTCCGCCCCTGTAGTTTTCCACGCCGCCTAGGAAGAGACCATGTATTAAGTGTATATTACTCCATCTGTCTGTAAAATTTTGTATAATTTGAGGTAATGATAAAAGATATATTGCATTTTTAGAAAAATATGAATTTTTTACTGCCTTATTGATGTTTACTACCCCCTATTGAAAGAGTTTGCAAAGTTTTGTTGCATTAAGATTAACATAAAGAAGATATTTTTGCCCTTGGAAACATCCTGGAACTTTCTTGTATATTTATATTATGTCAAAGGCTTATCTATTATCCACTGATCTATTATCTTTCAAAACAATAAAAAAATATCATTTCTATGGATACCCAGCCACGTAGGAATAAATGGCAACGATCGAGTCGATCAAATGGCTAAGTCTGCTATTAATAATGGTTTTCCTATTTTGACCCTTGTACATATAAATTAATTTAAATTATACACCTCAAATATAATTGGCAAATTGATACAAACAGATTGGGATATGTCCGAAGGTTCAAACAAACTACACGAGCTCAAACCTTCATTTTTTCCCCCCTTCCACTTTAAAAACTTAAATAGAAAAGAAAACATTATATGGAGAAGGTTATCCATAGGCCATACAAAACTTACCCACTCTTTCTTACTAAAAAATGAAACCCCACCTGAATGCATTATATGCCAAGTGCCATTAACCATAAAACACATTATTTCAAGCTGTAAATCTTATGAACATTTAAGGTCAAGAAATCATTTATCAGAAAATTATGAAAATAATATGAAATTTAACATCTCCAATGCTAAACGAATTCTAAACTTTCTTAATGATTCTCAATTATTTCCTAAAATCTAAAAACCAATTCAATAATTAAAACACACATTTAACATAAAACTAATTCTTTTGGAGCTCTAAATGGTCATAGTCACCGATGTGCTCTTTTTCTAAAACAAATAAATAAATAAATAAAATGGTAAAATGTTGTTGCTGGGTCCTTATTGCTAGCTACAAGGAGCTGGCTTGACGAATATATATTTCATCTATTTGAGTCTTAAGCTTCCTTAAAGTTCAGAGGTTTATATTTTTAAAACGACTAGTATCATTTGAACATTTCCCTGATATTTTCTGTGCAAGATCTCAAGTATTATATAAACTACTATAAAACAATTAGTGAATTTCACTGAAGCATGTTTTCCATAAAGGTTCTGAGTGGTCCTTTTCGGTTACCACCTCCCAATTTGTATTCTGCCCTTTTCATTGGCCCTGTTTAGCATGATTTTTAAATTAACATTATGCTTATAACATGACACACACACTACACGATAGCTCTACCCTAATTAATTATTATAAGGGGTAATTTGTATTAAGTAAGTTGCATATTTTTCAATTTTAAAATTAGATATATCAAATTTTACCAAAGAATTTTACATACAACAAAGTGTTATCATGCAAACCTAATAAGGTATAGGTACAATATATCTATGGATATAATTCCTATCTCAAAGTAGATATAAATTATAGGTAGCATTTTTTTAATAGTTCTATAGCTGTGCCACTGGCTTTATTTCGTATATAAATGGCTCTTCCTAATTTTTAACATATTTGTCCTCTATTTGAAGCAGAACCTATTTACAAATAAACAAAAACATTTCATTAAAGTAGTGAACATAATGAAGTTATTAAGTCAATACAATAGTTATTTCTTAAAATATAATATTGAGGTATAAAACTTCTAAAACTATTTGAGCAAAATATTAATTAAAAACTATACCTACATACAAAATTGCAAAAACCAGAAATCACACTACATACATTTTGGCATCACTGTATCCTTGGCAAAACAGAAAGAAATCTTATAAGGTCCATTGGACCATGCCGTAGACACTTCCTAAACATAAAACAATCAGAAACAATACTTACAAAGTTAAATATCTTTCCCAATTATCAAGCAGGTTCTAATGGGACTTCAGCTAATGCTGATCAATGGTTCTTCCATTTATTGACCAAGCATGTGAAAGGTAGATGAAAATACTATATCATCTACTAGGCAACATTTTCATATCATTCCCTTCTTTTCAGTGTCGCAAAAGTTGTAACTAAAAATATTGCTTGCATAAGTAAAAATATACTGTGCAACATGATACAAATTGTTTCCCTTGTAGAACATCTAATGACAAACTAAGATTAATTGACCTTGCTTCTCAACATCGAAAATGTATTTATCAGTATGTAGATATAACATAGATACAGAAATATAATTTTTAGCAAGTATTATTCTATTTGCTTAGAAATAAATAATTTCATGCCTACCTGAAAAAGTTACACATAGATATCATTCATTATCATTATATATTGAATCAAGAATTGGCCTTATTGCTCTTCAGTATTTTCATAAATAGAAAATGTTCTTCCTTGTATTAAGTACTAATATATTACTGCAATTAATATCCAACTTTGCAGTTTTTATA
Source organism: Kuschelorhynchus macadamiae (assembly GCA_030620095.1). Classification (NCBI taxonomy): domain Eukaryota; kingdom Metazoa; phylum Arthropoda; class Insecta; order Coleoptera; family Curculionidae; genus Kuschelorhynchus; species Kuschelorhynchus macadamiae. Next base: position 837,608 of record JAUTXW010005059.1, on the reverse strand, counting down.
CTTATATTTTATTTATATACAGTTCTTCTATTTCTTTGGGGTGAATAATATATGTTTTCCCTTTATGTATTGAGAACTAAAACATAAACAAAGGTAAATTTTAGACAGGAGTTGTAGGTTAGGTTATAGTTATGTGCAACTTTGATAAAATATTCGATATTTTGTATTGGATATTTGGAATAATCAATACTCAAAAAATAAGATAGTATTATACACAGTAATGTAGTTTTACTAAACTGTCCATAATTTCTTGTTTAATTAAAAAAGTACATATTCATATTATTATAAATTATCTACCTATAATATATGTTACAAAAAAAAGGCCCTTACCTTCATACCTATTGTCTAAAACAATTAACAATTATACAACCCATTAATGAATTCTATTTTAATAGAATGCAAGTACCTGTTGTAAAAATAATAAGGATATCCATAGTGAGAGGAAAAAATTAATTTTGCACGGCCGTATCACCGTATCTTTAAAACATATGTTATTATGTGTTTGCCTGGTTGCATACTTGGTACCGTGATGGCATTGAATTCATAAGTATAAACAGGCTTTTTCTTTACAAAATAAAATATGGAATAGAAATAGAGGTGTTAATCAGATCATTTACAAATAAATAGCTTGCACAATATTTAAAGATTATTTTCATAACTTTGTTAGACATTCCTATAAAAGGTTAATTCAACAGTAGTAAATTACGAGCCCAGGGTTTTCGTCATATTTACCTACTATAAAATAAGCCAAATTAAGAAGTAATTCACTGAATTTGGATTGATAATTATTTATGAATAAAATATATAGGTTTCGCAATAAGTTTACATAGTTTTTAATCAGATTAGCTTACCTTGTTTAATTTGTTGGACCTTTTCCGAGTTTCGTAACTTTTCTGCTGCTTTGGATATTCCATGTTTTCATAATTTTCTTGAATATTTTGGCATCTGTCGATTATATATACTATGTATTATAGTATAGCACTCAAGTAACAAAATTAAATGGCAATTTTAAAATTAAATACTTATCACGAATGTGAACTGACAGATACAGAAAATGTTGACTTTTCGTAGTAGGTTGGTCTTTTTCGAATCAAGATTGGAAAATCAGAATATAATGCCCGAGCGACACCCGAATGAGTTAGCATTCGTTAAGTTAACGAACGCTATCTCCCAAAATTGCACCCCTGGTCAGATATCTTGTAAGTTACCTCTATTTCTGTTTTTATGCTAAAGTTCAAGTTATTTCCATTCATTGTTGTTTTTTCAGGCATCTGCTGCACGTTTTTGTGATGATGGTGCCTTAGAGTAGTTTGACAAGGAGCCTTGGATTTCATAAAAGTATCTACCTTATCAGAAGTTTCATTTCATGATTTTGTTTTGTTTATAACTTTTATTTGAAGGTTATGTTGATGTTCTTCTTCCACCATTCGTATTGCCAGCAACGACACAATCTTGGTTGTTGAGATCAGTGGCCAGACCAGAATTGGCAGAAGATGCCAACCTTGTTTCATTTTCATGCAGCAGTCGTTTTTAACGTCAATTGTATATGCTCGAAACTGTATAACTTTCAATTTGATGGTACAACTAATAACACTTTTTTATTGAGCTATGTTTATAACCCTATTGAATGTAGAAAATAAAAATTTTGTGACGGTCAGCAAAAACTACCGAAATGAGTCATCAAATGTTTACGTACATGGGCTAGAAGTAAACAAACACATCATCCTGTATTAAGGGCATTCTCGAAGTTTAGACCAAATTCCTGATGTATATATGAGGAAAAGGAATGATAACCATATTGGGTTAGTGTTATTTTATTTAAGTAAAAGACATGGTCTAATACCTCAAGTAATATCTGTATATATTTCGAATAGTCTCATTAAGAGAAGCGGCATCATATTTATTACAAAGTATTCGCACAATCAACAAAACTATCAGCACATTGTTCATTCCTTCACCTATTCGAAGATTAGTATCATCATTATACAGAACCCAACTTAAAACTAGGACACAGAAGTATAGCGAATCACTCAAAGAATTTGAGTCTGACATAAGGAAGTTAATAAGGTTAACACTTTCTACTTCAGGTGAAGACATGCACGAATGGATGGTAGTATCTGTATTTTTCCAAAAATTCAAGAAAATGTATGCAAAGAAATTATGCATAGAATTATCAAGTGAAAATATATGCAAAGAAATTATCAAGTGAAAATATCCAGATCTCCTTTAGTTGCTATATAGCCAGGGAGACTAAGGCAATACAGCCCCATCACCAGACTAGTCGATTGCATGCAGGAGTGTATGAGAAAAGGGTTTGAGACAGTTATTAATGAGATACTAAAAAATCAAGATGTTAATAGACAAAACAGATAAATGGAATGTTTTTGTTGCCACATGCACTGAAAATGCCATGTGAGAGTATCCAAATCTCCTTCTAGAGATCCAGTTTCGAGGTCGCCAAGGAGACTAAGGCAATACAGTCTCATCACCAGGCTTGAAAAGTTACAGTTGCACAACTTCCAGATTAGACATTGACCTGTCAGACAATATAAAAATGCTGATATCTGCAAGCATTGTCTAAAAGTAGACCAAAAGGGGGATATATTCATAAAGAAATCAAAGAAATTACGATTAAACCCGCTCACAGTGCTTAATAGGAACATGGCAAGCAGATCAGCGAGAAGAGCCCAATATTGCACCAATTTTGCATAAAAAACAAAATACCAGACAGAATTAAGAGGGAGTTGGGGTAGTTGATAGTCATGCGAAAACAACCCAAATGAGTCCTCAAATGTTTATGTATGTCGACTAGAAGTAAATAAAACACTATATTGAGGACTTCCTGGAAGTTTAGAACGAATTGTTAATACATATACATATAAGAAACGGAACGGTGATGATTTAGAGTTAGTTTTATATTAGATGTGTTAAATTGAAATTAATATTTAATAAAGTTGCTTTTGTAAAGAAGTGTTTATTATAAAGTGAACCAATAAAAAATAAAAAAATTTTCAAATACTTCTTGAAAGTGAATCAACCACAATTGTTTTTAAGGTACATCAAACTTGTCTCCAGCGATGGGTGGACGAGAAGCAGAAAGGAGGCAACATGGGCAAAGTTACTTGTCCCCAATGCCAGACTGAGTACATCATAGTTTTCCCAAACATGGGCATTCTAGTTCTCATTCTTGACACAGTTGACAGTTTCATATACAAAGGCTGTCCTTTTATGGCTGCAGGTATTGTTGTTGGAGCGGTATATTGGTGTGCCGTTACATATGGTGCCATTACGGTAATGCAGGTATGTGCCCTTAACTCTATGCTGTATACTGATTGTACATAAAATATAACTTTTATTAGAGGTAATACATATATAACTTATTTACAGATTTTTGTAGGGATATTTTCTTTTGATGACCCAAGCATATTCTAAAATTTACTCAAAGTTTGAGCAACAGGTTTTTATTTATTATGGGCAGAAAGTCCCAATTCTAGATTTTTGCAATTACCTTGAAAAGTATCAATTTTTCAAGAAAATTAGCAACTTTTGCAGTGTAGCAAGTTAGAAAAATATAGATAAAAATACTATTTGCCCTTTTCAAAAAAATTGTATTTTTATCTATAGACATATTTATATCAGAAAGTAAACCATTTCTGTACAGAATTTTATAAATTACAGTCGGTTTTTTACGAAGTTTTGCCGTTTTTGTGACAAATTTTACTAAGGTATTAAGATTTAAAATATTTTTAAGACAAAATAAAACACATTTGTTTTTCACAACATTTTATTTAAATTTAAAAATTGTATTGAAGATGTAGCAGTTCATAAATACATTTCAATTTTAGCCCTTTTTTAAATTTTGTTCTTTAAATGTTTTAGTATTTCGTAAGTATGTTTATCTATAAGGTGTTCTCTTAGAAGAGTCAAGTGTCCTAAAATTGAATAATCTCGAAAGCCAAATGTTATAGTTGAGTTTAAGCTCCTAAGAAAATTGGTGGTACATTCAATCAAATTGGTATAAATCATATTAAAAAAAAAAAAAAAGAGTGAGATGTAGCAGTTCAGTCAATCACATGTAAACTCTTTACTTTTAAGATGTTTAACGAATAATTTTTTATATATTAGGATTCATGACTGCTAAAGTAATAAATATTATGTTGTGCAATTCTTTCTTTGGGTCAAATAAACATGTGAACATCTAACCAAAATTCAAAATGGTCATGAAATTCGAGTAAGCAAAAAAATTAGACCTGTTAGGAATACATTATCAATATGAATTCATAGTTTGTTAAAGTAAGAGTAATTATTACCTCACAAATTATCTCCCAATACTCGCATCATTCAAATGAATAACCAAATTCTTGAAGCTAAACATTTCTTTAGCTTAGTTGGAATACTATTTTAGAAGGATCTTTGCTGGCATGATCACATTACGTCAATTTCTACAACAACCACTAAGAAACAAGTTTCTTATCAAGTTCTTTTCTTCTGCAAGCTTGTATACCACTTACATTTCACAAATCACACCTAACCTTGCTCACATAGATGTGTTCACAAAAATTCTTTACACAAATCCACACACACACCACAATTTTTCAACGTTTTGGGGTCTGTGTAACTTAAAATGTTAACCTTTGACAATAGGTTTATTTAAAAATTAAAATAAGTATAACATTAGGATAAAGGTGTTTTAAAGGACACTGGAGTATATTCAACATTTGTTATTACATCTGTTGAATGTAGTCAAACATTAAAAATATCCTAATTATGACTTATTATCTTCCAGCTACTATATACAATGTTTATTCTGTATCCTTCCAGGTTATAGGACAAAAAGAAGGTTTGGCTATAATGGAACAAGCAGATCCACTGATTTTGCTTATTGGGCTTCCAGCCATTCCAGTAGCTTTACTTTTGGGAAAATTGATCCGTTGGGAAGATGCTTTACTTAACTTTATGAGGAAAAATATCAACAAAATCCCTATTATTAGGAGTATTCCGCCATTTAGGTAAGCTTGAGCTTATACATTCGGTGTGATTCTGTTAGGTGTTTTTCATATTAGAAAAAAGATTCTTGTCTCAGTTTGTGTGTCACACACCAAAAATCTGGTATAAGGTGGATAAATATAATTCTACATTGGACTAAAATGATGCTATAACTAGCATGACCATGAGAAGTAATAATAATAGTTGCATTTGTGATAGATATTTATTTACATAGCATTATCTTACAGGCAGATAAATCACCCAATTACAAGAAAATTTAACTGATATATAGTTTCAATAACACTATACAATACAAAGTAATAACAGTAGAATAATATTATGAAGAATTACATAATATTTGTTATTAATATAGGAGTAACAAACAATATAGGAGTACCAAACAATCACAGTAAATGCTAAAAGAAAATTCTTTCCATCTTAGAGAAAGGAGTAGTGCTGTCTTTTAAAATGTATACAAACTGAGATTGAAAACATCTAGGTCAAAAATATGGGTGCTGTTGTTGTTTTAGTTGTTACAAATTTTATATAATAGAGCTTTTTTCCCAGTGTTAGCATATGAAGTATTTATGTAAATTGGGATTTTTAGAATTATATGTTGGAACGTAGAAGTTTAAGTGTTGAAGTAATTCTGGACAGTCCGTTAAGTTATTTGTTAGTTTAAATATACATATAACATGTGGTTAAATTTACAGGCTAAAAAACAGCTAAAAATATGTATACTAAGACATTAAAATAAAGTTCACTACAATAGTATTATCTAAAGTTGGACCTTTTATGGTTTTATGATTCGTTATAATGATATCGACCAAACTATTAAAATTTTACAACAACTTAACAGATATACTGATTGTTAAATTTCTGTTTTAAATTGTTGATATGATTTTCACTCGATGAGCAGAATATGATTTTTTTTTCTAATATTCTATTTCAGTAATATTGTAATATTGATTAAATAAAAAATAAGTATGCTATCGGTTGCCACATAAATATGCATCTGTAATATTGTTTTCCTCTTGGATTTGGAGTATGCTCCATTACAAATTATTCAACAATGTTTGACTGAATTTTATCCGACTCTCTTAACTTTCTTATGCTTAAAGGTAGAAAAAATATCTGTCTGTCTATCTGTCGGTCTGCCTGTTCGCGGCATAGCTAAAAAACTACTTACCCGATTGACTTCAAATTTTGGTCAAAAATTAAGCGTCATATAGGGATGACCTGGTAACATTTTGGTAAAAATCCAATATGAAAAAACAAAATGACGGCCTAGTGAAATATTAAAAAAATTATTACTAAAAAAGTGAGATATCCAATCTATCTCAAATTTTGCACATAAACCAAGTATTATGTAGGATTCAACCTGAAAAATAGTACTTAATAAACTGAATTCAAATTGTATGCCAGAACTAATTGTAGTATAGAGAAACAACTAGTAAAAGTGTGGTACTAATTCAAGATGGCGGAACAAAATGGCGGCCAAATAAAATTTTTGTAATCTGAAAAATCACCCTCCTAGGTTTTACATATCTTCGCGTTTTGACATCTCTAGATGCCAAAAAAATGTGTTTTATCAAGTCCGTCTGTAGGTTTGTCTGTCTGTTAGTTCGCGGCATAACTTAAAAACTACTCATTAGAATGACTTCACATTTTAGAGAAAAATTAAGGCTCATATGGGGATACCCTGGTAATATTTTGATTAAAATCCAATATGTCGGAACAAGATGACGGCCTAGGGAATCGTTAAAAAATTATGACTAAAAAACTGCTTATCCAATTTATCTCAAATTTTGCACAAAAATCAAATATTATGTAGGAATCAACTGATAAAATTGTATTACGAACCCAAGATGGCGAACGAAAATGGCGATTTAATAAAATATTTAAACATGCAGCCTGAAAACGCTACTTAATAAACTGGTTTTAAGTTGTTCATCCAAATGGCGGTAAAATAAAATTTTTGTAATTTGAAAAAATCACCCTCTCAGGTTTTACATATCTTTGCTTTTTAGCGTCTTTAGATGCCAAAAAATATGTTTTATAAATTCTGTAGGTCAACATTTTAAAATTTCAAATGGCACACGAATTTAATTTGTGTCTATTTGACTGAAATTCGGCATGTACAGGGTTTTCCCATATATTTTTCCACCCACCTAGAGAGTTTATTTGAATAGATAACGGAAATGTCATAAATACAAACGTTTTTGGGTTTTTTATGAAGATTTAGAATATTATATCATAAGTGCGAAAATATTATTGGAAATGTCAAATTTTGACAGATTGTCAGTTTTTTTAAATGAAACACCCTGTATATTAAATCATATTCTTGAAGATCTTTTTTTTCTAATTTCAAATATATATACTTTTAATATATTCTGTCAATTAGTTTTGGATATATAAGAGTTTGAACATTAAAGAAATGGGAGGGTAACTTTTTTTAACAAATCATGGCATAAAAGCCATATAAGTTTTTACCTACTCAAGAATCAACCCATCAAAATAAAATAGACCGATTACACTTCTGCCAAGAAATAGAAAGACGGGTTATGATGAACCGACTAAATCTGTCAAACATAATTTTCACTGACGAGGCAACATTTACTACTGGAGACATGTTTAACTGGAAAAATAAGCATTTTTGGTCAAAAAAAACCCGCGAGCTCTTCAGGCGGTCAAAATTCAGGGAAGAAGATCCCTACATGTTTGGTGTGGCCTTCTTAACAATCACGTTATTGGACCTATATTTTTAAATGGGAATTTAACCAGACAAAGGTATCAGGAGTTATTAGAAAACGAAATCGAGGGGCATTTAGAACAACTACCGATTAATTCATATCCTAATTTGATATGGCAACAAGATTGTGCCCCTCCTCATAATGTCCAGCCGGTCACCAATTTTTTAAATGACAGGTATCCATTTTGGATTGGAAGACATGGACCATTAAGATGGCCAGCAAACAGTCCCGATCTCTCTCCATTGGATATATTTTTGTGGGATTATCTGAAAAACAAGATATATTACAGTAGGCTAAGAACCATCCAAGCTTTAGAGCAAAATATAGTCCAAACAATCCACGATTTAAACACCCAATCACCTCATTTTATCTACGCATCTATACACAGAAGATTTAGAAGAAATATTCAGAAATGCATTATAAACCAAGGAGGACTATATAGAAAACTTAGTTCTTTAAACTAATATTATTTACCTACTTTATATTATTGATTTTTTATAGTATTGTTTCTTTCCACTATTCTAACTTTTCGCTTAAGTGTTTTTCTTTCATTCAATTGTTTAACGATGTCATATTTTTCCAAGATCTTGGGAGTTTATTGTAAAAGACTGGACAGTAGTAGTTCACGGAAAAGCGAGCTTTTTCCAATCTGAGATATTCAATTCTTAAATCGTTTTCTTGCCTAGTATGGTGATGGTGAAAAAAGTTGTTATATTCATTGAGGTGCTTGTGACAAAATACCAGACATTCATATATATATATATCTACAGGGTATTGTTAAGATATTAAGCCTCCTATAAGCCTCTCTTGCATGCTCTCTGCATCCCAAGCCCGCGACAACCCTAACAGCTCTTCTTTGCAATCCAAAGATTCGCTTAGAGTGCGGCAAATGTCCCCAAACCAAGATAGCATATGCGGCAATAGACTGGAACAGAGCATGGAATGCCTGAAGAAGAAAATCTCCCGGTAAGATCCTGGCCAGGGTTCTCAAAAGGTATATGCTCTTTGATAGCCGATCCGCTACGTGATCAGTGTGGTGTTCAAACCTAAGGGCTGGATACAGGAACACACCAAGAAACTTAACCTCCTCAGGATTGCCACCCCCCAAGTTCTCGAAGCCCGAATGTTATTTTTTCAGTTTTAGCATGGTTTAAAGTTAATTTATTTGCCGCGAACCAGTCACTTAGGTTATCTAAACACTCGCTCACTCTCTCATCCAAGGCATGCAGGTCCCTATCCAACACAGTGACTGAGGTGTCATCAGCAAAAAGTATCAGTTTTGCCCGAGATGCAGTTTTATGTATTGTATATGTATTGTATTGTAAAGACGTAGCCGATGCACGCATCGGACAAGTGGCCCTCCTGAAACGTACACTACAGAATGCTAAACATTCCAAATGGTACGAATTCGCATGCAAGGTCAAATAGATAAAGTAAAAAGTAAAATAGCCCTAAGAGGCATGTCGAATAGAAATAAAGAAAAAAAAAGAACACACAATAGTTCGTCAAAAAAGCAACACAATACATAAATAATTAAAATACAAGTGAATAAAAATAGATACAAAGTATACATTGATATAAAACAATCATAAAAGCAATTCGTTTAACCGCCTTCTAAGCTGTAAAGTGCTTAAACTGAAAATGTCATAATCAGGGAAGTGATGATTGTAATTGCGTACCAGTCGATCGACAAATGCGCTAAGCCCATAATTTGTACGATGGTATCCTTCAAAAAAGAGTTGAGATTGCCTTGTTCTCCTAATAGGAACCAGAAATGAGACTGACTCAAGCAACATCGGACAGTCAATATCTCCACTGAGCAGTTTGTGAAAAAAAACTAGAAGTGCCTTCTTTCTTCGAAACTCAAGTGTTTGAAGGCCACACGGAAGAGCCCTGGTATTATATGATAAACCCTGGTATGGAAAATTAAACTTATACAAAAGGTATTTGGCAAATCTATTTTGGACTTTTTTGATTTTATCGATATGGCACTGATACGATGGACTCCAAACTGTAGAACAATACTCCAGAACGCTGCGAACAAGTGAGTTATAAAGACATCCAATTGCTTTAGTATCGGTGACATGTTTTGTTTGCCGCTTTATAAAGCCCAACAGCCTGAAACCCTTCAGCACAATACTATCAATGTGCAGACCAAAAGTTAAATTCTCATCAAAAATAACGCCCAGGTCTGTAAAGGAACTAACAACTTCAAGACTCACGTTATCTATGAAGTAGGAGGAGAGTATGGGTTTAATGCGTTTATGAAAACGGTGCACTTTACATTTAGAGAGACACTAAGAAGAAGATGGTTAATGTTGCACCATTTGATAAGCTTTTTCAAGTCCGATTGCAGTGGATTAGATTCAGAGGAAACTGGTGAAAAGAATTTTAAATCGTCTGCGTATAAGAGACACTTAGACACTTTAAAGCATGATACTATATCATTTATAAATAGTAGAAAGAGAATTGGACCAATATGAGAGCCCTGTGGGACACCAGATGTCACAACAACCTCTCTAGAAATTGAACCACATACGCTAACTGGCTGACGACGATTGAATAAGTACGATTCTATCCATTGCAGATAGGTTCCAGAAAAACCAATTCGCTGCAATTTGAATAATAGAAGCTGATGGCAAACCCTGTCAAAAGCCTTCGATATGTCAGTATATATAACATCGATCTGTTGACCAGCCTCAACCGATGTTGTTAAGTAATTCTGGAAAATTGCAAGATTTGTAGTTGTTGAGCGACCACTAAAAAAACCGTGTTGCATACTAGTGATGTAGTGCTTCAGAGACTCAAAGATATAATCCGTGATAATTGCCTCAAACAGCTTTGGTATATGCGAAAGCAAGGAAATACCTCTGTAGTTTTTAATATCGCTCTTATCCCCAGATTTAAAGATCAGCATGAGAGTGGAAAACTTCCAAATTTCGGGAAAGGAACCCAGATTAAAAGATTTCTGAAAAATTTTACAAAGGGGCCGAGACAACGACTCGCAGCAACGTTCCAATAAAATAGTGGGAACTCCATCTGGACCAGCCTTTTTAGAAAGATCAAGGGTTTTTATTTTATTGCAGATTTCCGCCTCTGTAATACAATAGGTTGATAGTAATTTTCCCGAACAGCTTATAGGGCCAATCTTGCTAAAATCTAAACTACGGTGACGTGAATAGCAAGACTCAAAGCGAGTGGCGAAGGCATTAGCGATGTTATTCGAACCGGTAATTTCCTCTCCGTCATAATTCATGACACTGGGCAGCCCAGAGTCTCTTCTCAAATTACGGACAAAAATCCAAAAATGCCTGATATTCTCTGGGATAAGCAATTCAGTTTGTGTGACATATGCAAGATAGCACATATCAGTCCGAAGCTTAACCTCACGTCGTATGTCGCAGTAATCAAAATCTTTATTGGACCTTTTATATTTTTTGTATAGATGATTCTTTTGTCCAATAAGTTTTCTCAGAGGAAGGTCAAACCATTTCGGATATTTACACCGTTTTCTTGGGGACACAATTATTGATACCTTCAAACAAGACCTCATAAAAGAGTTCAACCATTTTGTTTATATCAGATTCTACTGATAAAAAAGACCAGTCGGATTGATTGTAAAAAAGGTTTAGATTGTGGAAATTCGCTTGATGAAACTGATAAACGCTAACTTCATTAGAATTTTTCATTGGAGAAACATATTTAATTTTAAAATTTATCTCAATTGCTGGATGGTAGGGATCAATGTTTACGAGGGGAAAACCAGATTTTAAAATGGATGCATTGACAAAGTCACTGGCAAATATTAAATCCAGAATTCTGCCCATGTGATTGCACAATGAGTTCATTTGCTGCAATTCAAAAAAGCTCATTGAAACAATAAGAGTTTCAGAAGCTGGAGATGGCAGAGATTTTGGAACAAGTGTGTTATCCTCATAAACCCATTCCACCGAAGAAAGATCAAAGTCCCCGAAAACAAAAAATGTGTGACTATCGTATCTGTTTCTCAACGACTCGCAGGTATCACAAAAAGACTGATAGCACTCCTGGCTAGAATTAGGTGGAAAATAAACGCAGCCCAAAATCAAACTTGCATTGCCCGCGCGCACCAGGACCCAAACATCATCAAAGTCCATATAAGTAGGAGTAGTAACCAGAGTTACATGAAAAGCACAAGAAACGGCAATCAACACTCCACCGCCGCGATGACACCCTAGTTCCTCATAACTCCTATCTCTACGAAAAACTACATATTTGTTATTAAAAATTTCGTTGTTTGAAATATCCGCGTTAAGCCACGTCTCAGTGAGACATATCAAGTCATAGTCGCAAGACAAAACTGCAACAGAAATCTCACCAATCTTTGTGCGAAGCCCTCTGACATTCTGGTAGAACATGACAAGACTGTTCAGTTGTGGCGAAGCATTTGTAATTGGTGTCAGAGTTGTTGCTGACTTGTCGGTGAAATGAGAAAAGTTGATTCGACGTTGGTTGTGTTTGAAGATTTCTCAGGTTGGACTGGAAAACCACGGCACAAGAGACTGACCAGCTCTGCCCTTTCGTCATAGTACATAAGGTGTTCGTGAGTAGTCAAGGTAAGAGGAATAAAGCTGACGAGCTCCTGGACAAGTTGTTTTTCCAAAAATATGTTTTGATCATGGATAAAACTGTTCAAAACCGGTCTATTTCTATAACGAGGGGTGCTCACTATCACGAGATTTGTATTGCTAAAGGCTTTAAGTAGACACTGAACCTGTTCTGCTTTAATTGGAGTCCCCCTAATAGCATTCTCCGGTCCACAGGAAAACACAATACAATCATCCTTTGTGAATTTGGCGCAGTAGGATATGCATTCAGAGACCAGTTCCTCAAACAGAAACTTAGAACGCCATTGACAATTGAAGTCAAATGTTCCTCGTGTAAACCTCCTAAATAATGACATACAGCCTCTAGCCATCTCGTTGCCGATAATCAAAAGCTGACGCCTTCTCTGACCAGAGCCACTACCAGAATTTGAACTGACTGATTCGTTATGTGGTTTACTATTAAGCGAGAAAATTTGCTGATTGAGAAGCTTGATGTCCTTTGCATAGCCTTCGTTCTCCTTCTCCAGCGTCTCAATGGTAATGGTCATACTACTGCTAAGCTTAGTTAATTCCGATACTTCATTTCTGAGCTTGTCTTCGGATTCACTGCAGTTTTTTATTTCTGTTGTTAGATCCCTGTTTTTATCTTCTAACCTTCTTATTTCAGTTCTGAGTCCCTCTAACAGCTTATTCTGTTTATCAAGTTCGGCAGTAAACTTTCTCTCTGCTTCTGCAACTTCATCCTCGAATGCATCGCTGCTGCTTTTTACCCGACGAATATTGTAACGGGTTATATTTTCCTAACAGAAATTTAGAATTTTGCTATACTTTTATTTAAGATAATATCTATAAAATATGCTTGCCAGTTCCTATAATCTTCATAGTTGAAATAAGACACATATTTAATGTTTTTTTTTATCGTTTAATTCAAATTTAAAATCACAATCTCAGTAATCCTAGGTTAACTTTATAACAATAAACCAAGTAGTGGAGACCTCCATAGGCACATTCTTCTCATTCTGAAACAAATTATTAAAATTAGCAATTTTAGGTACAAATTGGTTATGTGATTATGGAGTTGACAATTTTAGGCTAAGTTAAGTAAAAGAAATCAAAGTTTACCTTGTATTCTGGTGATAGCTCTCTTTAGCTCTTATTGTATTTGTTGTTTTTCAGTAGCATCAAGCCCCTTTGTAGAAATAAAGCTGATATTTTTCTGAAATTAAGAGAAAGCACATTATATAACCTTTAGTAAAAACAATAACAAACAATAAGGTTAGGAATTAGAAAAATAGGAAATCAGACTAAAAAAAATTTATATGATCAAAAATCTTCATTTTGAAACTTACCATTGTAATTTTAACTAACATTTTGGTATATCCTAATTATCTCAAAACAAAAATAAAAGTTATCTAAATTTAAATTAATTTTGAAATATCTGTCAACTTCATTAACAATTAATAGTACCAACATCAGGGTTGTATCAAAAATCTCTAGGTTTCTATCCAACAGGAGAAAGAAAAAGTGACAGAAGGAGTTAAAAAAAAGGCAGACCATATTTTGAAACTTTTGGTTGTCTTTATGGCATTTTTGCCGATTTTTCTTCGAAAAATGGGTCCATTCTAATAATTTTGGGTGACTTATAGTTTAAGTGTCCTATAGCTGTGCTAGCTGAGTTAGAATTAGAATTTTAGTGGAAGAAACCCATTTTTCATTCCAAGTCACATGTTCTTGACTCTTTGAAAAGGCCAATATATCATTGGTAAGTCTCATTTTCATCATTCTCTCACAAATATTTATTATTAAAACTAAAATGTATAATTTACCTACCTTGGGTTCTCGAACTTTCTTCTGTTGCTTGATTTGTTTCTTTTAGGCTTTTTTTTTTCTTTATTTGGTGTTTTGGTCCAATGTTCTTGTGTGCTGATGAACTTTAACCATGGCACAGTCACTCTGAAGCTTGCTTGCAGTCCCTCAGGAGTCATGTTTCAAGCTGTATGAAACTAGGCCTGCCAACCATATGTACATCCTCGATGCTGTTGTGAGATTCTCGACAGACTCTTCTACGTATCAAATATAATCAACTTCAGGTTTGATCTGTGTGTGTTGTCTTGGGAACATACTTGACTGTCTGTTAGTGTTATTATGTGCCAAATAGAGTTATTCCATTTTGATAATAGAATTAGTATATAATGAACTTTAACGAAACACTTTAAATCATGTCTAGTCTCTAACTTTAAATGAATAGCACTCAGTACGCCGCACTGTTGTTTTATGAATTTGCACATTTATTTGTAAACTGGGTTAAATAGGCCTATTTCGAAAGTAATTATATCACTGACAAGTACTGTACTTAAAACTTGAATGATGTAAGTTTTGTAGCCTTTTGATTTAAGTTAACTTGGTATAAAACCCACACTACTTCTTTCTGAGATACTTAACGTAGTTAAATCTTGATGAGCTTTCTCTCGTACCACTTATTATTAAATATATAAAAATTTAAGTGCAACATGCAAAATTATTTGGGAAGAATCCTAGGTTAGGTTACGTCACATCTTACGACCTCTTCCTATATTTTATAGACAGCTCTCTCTCTCTCTTTCTTTTGCTCATACTCAGGAAATAGTCGTAAGAGAAGGTAATAATTATTAATATCTTTAATCTCATTTATTAAACTTTATATGAGCTAAGTGTGACTATAATCTATGTATAAAAAAGGTTAAAATGGTAAGTTTTCGTAAATATATTTTTTCAATATTAAGGATATTGGTGTTATTGTAAAGTTTTTGTAGTTTTCCTGTTTTTCTTAAGTTCATCCGGTCTCGGGCTTTCTGTTAAGGGCCATAAAAACAGGTGGCGCATACTTTTTCTATTTTTACCCCGACCCACTCTACCGATCACTAGTTATCTAGTTAGCCGCAGGCAGCCCAGCCCTATAGACCTTGGAAAACCAAAGAGTACCACCAAATCCATCTAGCGGCCGAGTTTCAAAGTCCTCGCCGAGAGATCGATAACGGTTCTTCCCTTTATCCCTTCAATCTTTAATAATATTAAAATCAATCTTCAATATTTTATTATACTTTTATTCATTTTAACAAATTGGCGTCCAACGTGGGGCATTTTAGCTGCGTAGTAGATGTATTGGCAGATTTGGCTATTTAATTTATGTAGTTTACCTAGGAATTTCTCCAGCTATAGTTCATATTTGATATTGTACAGGGTTGGACTCTTGGCTCTTTACTTTTGTTGTTGGCACTAGCATTTGTTTTTTTTTTCGTAAATACTTGGTGTTACCATAATTGTGGTAAAATATTTACTTATCTAGATATATAACTTGAATTTTGTTTTTTTTAATAGTTAATAGTGAAAATTAACGACTGATATTTCTGCAAATTAAGGCATGTAGCATAATGTTAGTAATGGTTATTGATATTGAATAATCTTATAGAAGTTATTGCGAAATTTAGGATTTTGATTTTCAAAATATTATACAGGTGAATACAGATAGAGTATTTTTAAATTAGTAGATGAAATACAGAGTGTTATATATACCTGTGGTATATGATATATAATTTTTTTTTCTAAATGATCATTCATAGTAGGTGTTTATGCTTAGAGTACTGATTTTATTTCAGGTATTTATTGATGTAGTGTATGATAGGTATGATTTACTGAGAATTTTTTTCATATATTGGTGATTTCATTCTGTTGATTGAACTGATTAAGCATATAAAGCATTTTTTTGTGATTTAATTTTTTTAGGGTAAAATTGTTTATAGTATAATTTTTATAGAGCCTTAAAACAAAAAAAAAACGAATTTTGATAAAAGTTTTTGATTTATCGCAAACCGATCTAGATTTTATTCTGGTTGTAATATAATTCTGTTACTAGGTTGTTAACCTATATTATACAGGGTTTTAAGATTGTAGGTATATATTTTTGTGGGTTTTTTTTATTATTTTTTAAAAAAATTTTTTGTGACTTGTGGTCGGATTGTCCAGTATGGACATACAAATACGTACATTTTGATAAGAATACTTAAATAAAAATCTTAATTTAAGAGTTTTGTAATTAAAGATGGACGTTAATCTACTTGGTAGTGAAGAGCTAAAATACGAGTTAACGGTACGCGGATTACCAATAACCGGTAGTTTTGCTCAGAAAAGAGCTGAATTAAGAGGAGCTTTGCGCATGGAGCATGAAGGCCGTGTTCAGCCACCCACATCTTCACCGTACGAAACAGTTAGTGAACTTTGTTTATGCGGAGCGAAATTATATTCCATAGAGCGGGATATTTTAAATATTGATATCGAAAATAAAGAAAATGAGCGTAAGAAGATAAGTACATTATTGGAACACATTAAATTACGTATATCACGCATTAATACTGCTTGTGACCCAGACAATATTTTAAAAAATAACTTAGAAACAAGGCGTGCAGCACTTAAAAAGGATCTTGATCATAAATGTAATAGTTTTACGAGTGTACCGCGAGAAACTGATAACTTGGAAGCACATGTATCCTATGACTTAGTGACTTTAGAACCACCAAATTTACCTAAAAATAGGGAACCAATTGAAAATTTTACTCAATCTTCCACCAATCAAAAACAAAATGATCTCGCTTATGTTAACTGTCGGAAAACTATCTCTGCTTCTCAAGTATCCACAAATTCCAGGAATACAAACACTCAGCTTTCTGCTGTCTACTCCAGCGATTCCTTAATCGAGTTGGATGAAGTAATTGATTTGTCCAATCCTCAAACTCGTGAAAATTCTAACATTTTGCCATCTTCTAATAGTGAACGTGAAACACGTGTCCCAGATACAAATATTAATGTACACCCAGCAACTATCGTACAAACTGAAAACATTGAAGTTCAATCTTTGATTGACGCTCCTATTTCTCATATACAACTTCAGGTACCAAGATCTTCCACAACCGCTCCTAGATCCTCCGAAAATAGAATTTTTCAGTCTTCCATTAGTCCGCAACCTAATCATCGACCATCAAATATTCCGGTAAACAGAAACTATTCGATAGGTGTTAACAATGTCGATCCCAGTAGAACTTTGTCTTTACCTGGTGGAGGCAGTAATAAAACAAATTGCACCAATCCAAG
Organism: Kuschelorhynchus macadamiae; assembly: GCA_030620095.1. Lineage (NCBI taxonomy): Eukaryota > Metazoa > Arthropoda > Insecta > Coleoptera > Curculionidae > Kuschelorhynchus > Kuschelorhynchus macadamiae. The sequence continues at coordinate 820,159 of JAUTXW010005059.1, read as the reverse complement.
TGTGAACATACAATATCCCCCTCTTTCGATTGTTGATAATCGGCGACATTCACAGGTTCGATTTAGTGAACCAGATTCATTCACTTCACAAATTCCACATATAAATTCTACTCAGCATAATGAAACTTTATCGCATTCTCTTCCTTTTCTTGACTTGGCAGATCGATTGGATAATTTTCAATTTTCACCATTTCGTGGTCCCACTAATAATTATTCTCATACATTAGTCGATGCAATTCCACCGTATAAGGATATTAGCCGTTGGAACATAAAATATGATGGACAAGGAAGCCTCTCTAACTTTTTGGAAAGAATCGAGGAATTAAGATTGTCCAGAGGAGTAAGCAAAGAACAATTATTGAGGTCAGCTCCAGAGCTATTCACAAAGGATGCGCTTTTATGGTATCGAACTTGCAATTTTCATAGTTGGGATGATCTATTAGCTCAGCTCCGAGATACTTTCATGCCTTATGACTATGAATTTTCATTGTGGGATGAAATCAGACGTCGTACCCAGGGTTCTCAAGAAAGGGTAATAGGTTTCGTTGTTGCCATGGAGAACTTGTTTCGTAAGCTACCTCAACCACCTTCAGAGGAGAGAAAGCTTCAATTACTTAGACGTAATCTTTTGCCTTATTTGCAAACCCGCCTTGCGACTCATCAAATTTCTTCCGTTAAAGAACTTATTCGTTTGAGTCGTGCGATAGAAGAAACCGAACAGCGTGTTCAAACATTTGTACCGCCGCCGACTAATTTCAGACAAATGTTAGAACCTGAACTTGCCTATCACAGACCTAATTATCATGTAAGCACAATTGATCCCCACCTTTCATCAGACATTAACGATCAAGGAATACAAAATAATACGGACTCCAATAATTTTGAAAGTATTGTTGTGGATGTCATATCGGGAGAAAAGCCGTCATGTTGGAATTGTCGTCAAGCAGGACATAGATTTCGTCAATGCCCTAATCCGAAAAGACTGTTTTGTTACCGCTGTGGAAAAGATGAGGTCACCTCAAGAACATGCACAACTTGTTCAAAAACGTAAAACAGGTGAGGCATTAGGCCGAATGTCTTGCCTAACGTCTATTGACTTAGAGGCCTCAATTCGTCCTAAAATTTTACTTGATTATGTATTAGCTCATGCTAAAGATGATGAAAGACCATACTTAAATGTAAATATATTCGGCATAAAAGTTCTTGAATTATTAGATAGTGGAGCTTCTAAAACCATGCTTGGTAAAGCTGGTTGGAAAATTCTGAAACCCTTGTCTAAACTTAATTTAAGTAACTCTCATTGCACTGTGGCGAATGGTGAATCGTGTGATGTCATTGGATCTGTGCAACTTCCTATCCAACTTCGAGACCGTGTAGTTCTCATGGATGTTCTTGTTGTTCCATCCCTTCCTCACTCTCTAATTCTCGGAATCGATTTTTGGACCAGAATGGGAATCGTTCCTGACTTGTATACTGGTGAATGGAAGTTTCGTTCAAGTACAACTGATACTATTAAGGTTTGTGCTATTCAAAGCCGTGAAGCACTTTCAGCTGATCATCAACAAGAACTGAACGACTTTGTAGAAGAAACCTTTTCAAAAATGGGTGATAATCTTGGCTGTACCAAACTAGTAGAGCTGGTAATCAAGACTAATTCTCGTCCTATCAAGCAAAGATACTACCCACTCTCTACAGCTTGAAGTAAATAAAGAATTGGAACAAATGTTGCAGGATGATATCGTCGAACCCTCGGTATCCCCATGGTCGTCACCAATTGTAATGGTTAAAAAGAAAACAGGTGGTTGGCGATTTTGTGTAGATTATCGCTCACTGAACCGAGTCACTGTTCCTGATAGCTATCCAATCCCGTACGTATCTGCCATTTTAGACAAATTACGAAACGCAAAATATATCAGCACGTTAGATATAAAATCAGCTTATTGGCAGATACCTATTGCAGAGGAATCAAGACCACTTACCGCCTTTACTGTTCCGACTCGAGGTCTTTATCAATTTAAGCGTATGCCCTTTGGTTTGACTAACGCACCAGCTGTGTGGCAACGCCTCATTGATCGAGTTATTGGTGTTGAATTGGAAGAATTTGTATTTGTCTATTTGGACGATGTGATTATTTGTACGCCTTCCTTTGAGGAACATATTCGAATCCTGCGTGAAGTAACAAACCGTCTTGTTCGTGCTGGTTTAACTCTGAATAAAGAAAAGTGTGTCTTTTGTAAACCAGAACTCAAGTATTTGGGCTATGTTGTCAATGTGTCCGGTCTTCTGGTTGATCCTGAGAAAATAGATGCAATTTTGAGCATCCCCACCCCAAAATCTGTTAAGGAAGTAAGGCGAATTATCGGTCTCGCATCGTGGTATCGCAGGTTTGTCCCAAAATTTTCGACCATAATAGCCCCTCTTTGCTCACTCACAAGAAAAAATATTAAATTTAATTGGGACCAAAATTGCGAATTAGCTTTTAATACAATCAAAGAACACCTTGTGAAAGCACCTATTCTATCATGTCCTGATTTTGATAAACCTTTTGTCGTGCAATGTGATGCCTCAGACTTCGGACTCGGTGCTGTCCTTTCCCAGGTTCAAGATAATGAAGAACGTGTTATTTGTTATCTTAGCCGTTCTTTAACGAAAAATGAGAGAAAGTTCACGACGACAGAAAAAGAGTGCCTTGCTGTCTTATTTGCTATTAAAAAACTTCGACCATACTTAGAGGGAACAAAATTTTCTGTTATCACCGACCATTATAGTTTGAAATGGTTGAATTCAATCAAGGACCCCGTAGGACGAATAGCAAGATGGGCGATTCGTTTACAACAATACGATTTTGATGTTGTACATCGGAAAGGTAAAGAAAACGTCGTTCCAGACACATTATCACGATCAGTACCAATTATAGATTCGGTAAAGGAAGAAATAAAAGATATAAATCTACCTCCCGTAGTAGACAAGTGGTATCTTGGAATGATCAAGAAAGTAACCCAGCAGCCATCTAAATATCCTCTTTGGCATATCGACAACGATAACTTGTATAAACGAGCTAGGCATCCATATCCACCTCTTGTAAATCCCGAAGATGAATGGCTTGTAGTGGTTTCCCGAGAACGTCGATCAGAAATAATACGTTCAAATCACGACCCTCCGACATGTGGACATTTAGGAGTGTTTAAAACACTATCTCGCATCATCCAGAAGTATTACTGGCCCCAAATTAAATCTGATGTATCACGATACATTAAGAGATGCCGAACCTGCATTGAATCGAAGTCTCAACAGCAGGCCCCCACTGGCCAAATGTTAAGTCAAATACCAACTGTTTCCAGACCTTGGCAGGTAATCAGTGTTGATATTGTTGGTCCACTGCCTCGCTCTAGCTCTGGCCATTCGTATATATTTTCTGTTTGTGATGTGTTCAGCAAATTCTGCTTATTTTTTCCTCTTCGTACCGCTACAGCTACGTCTATTTTAAAATGGTTGGAAGATTACGTAGTACTAATATATCAATACTAAGAAACTAATTGCTGATAATGGTCCCCAGTTCCGCAGTAAAACTTTTCGAGATACTTTGGAAAGCTATAGCATAGAAATTCGATATACCGCCAATTATCATCCTCAAGCCAATCCCGTGGAGAGAGTACCTCGCGTATTAAAGACTATTCTTACGTGTTATGTAAGCAAGGATCAACGACATTGGGATAAATTCCTAGCTAAAGCTGGTTGTGCAATCCGATCAGCAAAACATCAGACTACAGACTTGACTCCAAATTTTGTAGTCTTTGGACATGAAATTAGACTACCTCATGACGAAAACGCCACTCAAGAAAATTCAGGAAATTATGATGCTTTAGCGCGATCAAACGCTTTGTCGAAAGTTTTTGTGGAGGTTCAGAATCGCTTAAAGCAAGCTTATGTGAAATCAAGTCATGCATACAACCTTCGTCGACGAGATAATCGCTTTGTGCTAAATCAGAAAGTTTGGAAGAAAAATTACATTTTATCAGATGCTTCGAAACACTTTACTTCCAGACTAGCTCCTAAATTTACAGGACCCTATGTTATTTCCCGTGTTCTGTCACCATGGACTTACGAACTCACGGATTCTAATGGGCGAAACTGTGGTGTTTGGAATGCCAAAGACCTAAAAGCTCATCCACCTGATGACTCCATCTAAACTGCATCAGACTCTTTTTCTCTATTTAATCTACATTAAAAATAAGTATATAATTTTTTTTTGAGTTCAAGTTAGTTAAGTTTTTTTTGCTAGAAAAGATTTTTCAAATCTTTTTTTTTAAGGAGGGGAGGTGTTGTAACGGGTTATATTTTTTCAACAGAAATTTAGAATTTTGCTATATTTTTATTTAAGATAATATCTATAAAATATGCTTACCAGTTCCTATAATCTTCATAGTTGAAATAAGACACATATTTAATGTTTTTTTTTATCGTTTAATTCAAATTTAAAATCACAATCTCAGTAATCCTAGGTTAACTTTATAACAATAAACCAAGTAGTGGAGACCTCCATAGGCACATTCTTCTCATTCTGAAACAAATTATTAAAATTAGCAATTTTAGGTACAAATTGGTTACGTGATTATGGAGTTGACAATTTTAGGCTAAGTTAAGTAAAAGAAATCAAAGTTTACCTTGTATTCTGGTGATAGCTCTCTTTAGCTCTTATTGTATTTGTTGTTTTTCAGTAGCATCAAGCCCCTTTGTAGAAATAAAGCTGATATTTTTCTGAAATTAAGAGAAAGCACATTACATAACCTTTAGTAAAAACAATAACAAATAATAAGGTTAGGAATTAGAAAAATAGGAAATCAGAGTAAAGAAAATTTATATGATCAAAAATCTTCATTTTGAAACTTACCATTGTAATTTTAACTAACATTTTGGTATATCCTAATTATCTCAAAGCAAAAATAAAAGTTATCTAAATTTAAATTAATTTTGAAATATCTGTCAACTTCATTAACAATTAATAGTACCAACATCAGGGTTGTATCAAAAATCTTTAGGTTTCTATCCAACAGGAGAAAGAAAAAGTGACAGAAGGAGTTAAAAAAAGGCAGACCATATTTTGAAACTTTTGGTTGTCTTTATGGCATTTTTGCCGATTTTTCTTCGAAAAATGGGTCCATTCTAATTATTTTGCGCGACTTAATGTTTAAGTGTCCTATAGCTATGCTAGCTGAGTTAAAATTAGAATTTTAGTGGAAGAAACCCATTTTTCATTCCAAGTCACATGTTCTTGACTCTTTGAAAAGGCCAATATATAAGGCATTGGTAAGTCTCATTTTCATCATTCTCTCACAAATATTTATCATTAAAACTAAAATTTATAATTTACCTACCTTGGGTTCTCGAACTTTCTTCTATTGCTTGATTTGTTTCTTTTAGGCTTTTTTTTGTTTTTGTGTTTTGGTCCAATGTTCTTGTGTGCTGATGAACTTTAGCCATGGCACTGATCACTCTGAAGTTGCTTGCAGTCCCTCAGAGTCATGTTTCAAGCTGTATGAAACTAGGCCTGCCGACCATATGTACATCCTCGATGCTGTTGTGAGATTCTCGACATACTCTTCTACGTATCAAACATAATCAACTTCAGGTTTGATCTGTGTGTGTTGTCTTGGGAACATACTTGACTGTCTGTTAGTGTTATTGTGTGCCAAATAGAGTTATTCCATTTTGATAATAGAATTAATATATAATGAACTTTAACGAACACTTTAAATCATGTCTAGTCTCTAACTTTAAACGAATAGCACTCAGTACGCCGCACTGTTGTTTTGTAAATTTGCACATTTATTTGTAAACTGGGTTAAATAGGCCTATTTCAGAAAATAATTATATCACTGACAAGTACTGTACTTAAAACTTGAATGATGTAAGTTTTGTAGCCTTTTGAATCACTGATAAAATCCAAGTACTTAACATAGTTAAATCTTGATGAGCTTTCTCTCGTACCACTTATTATTAAATATATAAAAATTTAAGTGCAACATGCAAAATTATTTGGGAAGAATCCTAGGTTAGGTTACGTCACATCTACGACCTCTTCCTATATTTTATAGACAGCTCTCTCTCTCTTTCTTTGCTCATACTCAGGAAATAGTCGTAAGAGAAGGTAATAATTATTAATATCTTTAATCTCATTTATTAAACTTTATATGAACTAAGTGTGACTATAATCTATGTATAAAAAAGGTTAAAACGGTTTTTTATGTAAATATATTTTTCAATATTAAGGATATTGGTGTTATTGTAAAGTTTTTGTAGTTTTCTTGTTTTTCTTAAGTTCATCCGGTCTCGGGCTTTCTGTTAAGGGCCATAAAAACAGGTGGCGCATACTTTCTATTTTACCCCGACTCACTCTACCGATCACTAGTTATCTAGTTAGCCGCAGGCAGCTCAGCCCTATAGACCTTGGAAGAGTACCACCAAATCCATCTAGCGGCCGAGTTTCAAGACCTCGCCGAGAGATCGATAACGGTTTAACAGTTCTCCCTTTATCCTTCAATCTTTTAATAATATTAAAATCAATCTTCAATATTTTATTATACTTTTATTCATTTTAACATGGCAGTCCCTCTCTTTTACATTGCAGATATCATTAATGTAAACTAAGAAGAGAAGAGGGCCGAGCACAGAACCCCTGAAGCACTCCGTGCGGTACCTCCTCCCAGTTGTCTGACACTTCCCTGAAACACCGTTTTCTGTTTCCTTCCAGACAAGTATGACTGCAGTAACCGCACACCAAGCACGCCCACTCCATAGTATTTAAGCTTCTCGGAGAGTATCTCATGAGATACACAGTTGAATGCCTTTAAAGTCACAGCATACCGTGTTTGCATATTGCCCCCTCTCAAATGCCCCCACTATGCACTCCAGCAGCTCCAAGATAGCCAATGTGGTCAATCTTCCCTCCCTGAAGTCATACTGACTATCTGCAAAAAGCCCCCCTTCTTCAAAGAACCTGCAGAGCTGATCCCGGAGTAGACTTTCATACACCTTAGAAAACAGGTACTAACGTTATGGGGCGATAGTTGCTCATAATAGTCTTATCACCTTTCTTAAAGACAGGAATTATTTTGGATTGTTTAAAACAGGATGGGAATATACCTGATGTTATACTACAATTGTTTAGTTTTGTAAAGGGAATAATCAGAACATCTTTGAGCGAGTTCAATAGAGGGACATAGAACAGATAGAAAAACATTTATTATGCAATATACAAAAATAATTATGATACCTAAAAATAAAGTAACTTAACTATAAAAACATTAATGGCTCATTACCAAAATCCAAACATTTCAAAGGTAATTTACTACACTGTTAGGACATTAAATTCAGTAACTCATTCTTTGTATTTGGTCTTAAAGGTTTTAATAGCGTTTTGAGTAATTAAATTAAATACAGGTGAGTTAAGCAATTGTATCACCCGAAAAGCAAATGAGTTTTTAAATTTTTGTACACAAATACACCAAATAGAAGCATCACTCGATATTCATATTTAAGCAAGTTGTTTTGTACATAAGTGGGAGTGATATGAGAAAATTTGTATACACAATAAACATAACGAATGCAAGCTTTTTGGGCCAGTTGAATCTTGTTACGAAATTCCAAGTTTAAATAATTGTAATAGACTATACAACAGTAATCCTGTTGTGAAAGAATGAGTGATTCCACTAGTAAGAGTTTAACCTTTTCGGGTAGAATACATTTAACTGATACAAACTTTTTAATTTAAAGTATACAGAAGATAGTTTTTTATTGATATGTTATTCAAAGTTAAGGTTTGCGTCAAATGTGACGCCCAAATTTTTAACACATATTGCAGAGGGTAGAAGATCCTCACCAATATGTAACGAAACAAAGTTCTGCATGTTTACTTTATTTATAATCTGATTAGTGCCAATAACCGTATAGTTGCTTTTATTTGCATTAAGCAACATACCATGCCCAATGGACCACTCTAAAATAGATTTCAAATCGCAGTTAATCTGCTGAAAAGCTTGACAAGCATTCTCCGGTCTTGGTTTTGAACCAGCAACCAATTGTGTATCATCCGCGTAGAGATGGATGGAGCAGAAACGAACCTGCTTGGTCAGATCAGAAGTATATAAATTGAATAACAGGGGGCCAAGAATGCTTCCCTGAGGAACCCCGTGCTGCAAAGTGACAGGCTTGGATGTGGCTCCATCCAACTCAACTATTTTCACACGGGAGTATAGGTAACTGGCAAGCCATTGATACACTGGCTCGGAGAAACCACAATAACATGCTTTAATAATAATAATAATATTTATTGTCTAAGAGGAAACCCAACTACAAGACAAATTAGCTTAATATATATAGTTTACATCATTATTAACTGAAGTACATTATACAATTGAAACTAAATAAGTATCACAAAACCAAATTCAAACTAGTCTTGGTATAATTACAAAATAAATGGAACAATAATTGCGTAACAATCACCCCAAAGCCCAGCCAAAGATAATTATTTAACAATAATGCATATGTAAATACTCAACAACTTTCTTTCTAAATTTACTGAAGGTTAGACCGTGAATGTCAATGTCGATCTCTGCAGAGATAGAATTAAAATACTGACATGCCCGAAACAGTGCGACTTTGTGCTCTCCATAATTTCGATAGAGTGGAAGATAGAAATATGTCGTAGTTCTCATATACCGTTGGGGTACATGAGAGTTAAGTTTCTGCAGAAGGGAACTGCAGTCGATCTGGTTATTGGTCAACCTAAATAAAAAAGTTAAAGAAGCATAAGCCCTTCTACCAGATAGGGACACAAATCCAAACCTTTGAAGCAGGGCTGAGTGATCAAACCCTCGACCAGGATACACTCCATCCAACCTATATGCCAAGTGTTTTAAGAATTTTCGTTGCACATATTCAATTTGGTTTATTTGCACCATGTATATAGGTGACCACACTATAGAGGCGTATTCTAGTTTGGACCGAACAAGTGCATTGTACAACGTTATAACACATTCACTGTCAGTGAATTTACTGGTTGTGCGAATGAGAAAGCCAAGAGTTTTCAATGCAGATTGCATTATCTCCTCAATATGACCATTGAACGACAAGGTCCTGTCAACAACTACTAGATCCCTAACCGAATCACAGTTAGGTAGGACATTATTGGAAATACTATACTGAAACAGAATTTGATTATGCTTTCGGGTGAGTGTCATCTTCTTACATTTTTTGTACATTTAAGGGAAGCTTGTTTGTGCTACACCAATCAGTAATAATTTTCAGATCATTCTGAAGTTCCTCGCAATCAGCCGTGGAATGTACCACCCTGTAGACCTTCATATCGTCCGCGAATAAGATGGTCTTACTAGAGATTCCCATTGCAATATCATTGATGAAAATGGAAAAAATTAACGGCGCTAGATTACTCCCCTGGGGGGCCCCACTTGTAGCAGAGAATTTACCTGATTGATACCCATTATATTCTACGAATAGTTGACGGTTTTTAAAGTATGATTGAAAAAAAGTTAAGTTGAAAAAACAATTTATTATATACAGCCTTCTCAAGAACCTTTGCAAAGTTTGGGATGATTGAAACAGGGCGGTAGTTTGATATTGAGATTTTTTCCCCTGATTTGAAAATGGGACAAATTTTTGATATTTTCCAGATCTCGGGAAAGCTGTTGGTTTTTAAGGATAAATTAAAAATGGTTGTAAGTGGTAAGGCAAGTGCATGAGCACAATCCTTTAAAATAAATGAAGGAATATTGTCGTGGCCAGATGTTAGTTTTGGCTTAAGAGATTTTAGCGCGTTTGTGACATCTTCTACACTCAAAGTTCCTAGTTTTATTAAGTTGCTATTATTTTGAGGTGCTATTGGGGTCGTGGAATTCTGATCCGTGGTACTAGATGGGGAATACACACTCTTAAAAAAGTGGGCAAAGGAGTCCACAATGTCCTGCTCAGAGGTAATTTCATTACTATTATATGACATAGTGCTTGGAATTCGTGATTTGCGTTTTTTACTGTGGACATAGCTCCAAAAACGTTTTGGATCCAGCTTCATAGAGCCCTGCACAGAGATTAGGTATATATTATAGGCCTCATTAATTTTCTCTTTGATTTTAGTTCGAAGGTCTCGATAATCATTCAGAAAATTGATTTGTTTAGTTTTAAGCCACTTATTCCTGAAAAGAGATTTTCTCCTAATATCACCAATAATATCCTGAGTATACCAGTTTGGATAGTTAAATTTACGCTTCTTAAAATTATTATATTTAGGTACACATATATCAAACATAATCATTAATTCACCATAAATACTCTGAGCTGCTGCATTGACTTCAGACATATTCTCAAGAAAAGCCCAATCATGAATTAATATAAGTTCATAGAACAAATAAAACCCATATAATAAAAAATTAAATTTTTTATTATATGGGTTAGCTCTGAAATTATTAGTTTGGTTACTTATTTCTAATTTGAGAGTAATATTTAAAGTTGGATGATAGACATCTTCTTTTACTAAACATTGACATTCACTGTCTACCATACAATAGATGTCTGCAATAACCAGATCAAGCAGGTTATTATACTGATTGTAAGTAGAGTTGTGTTGTGTAAAATTTAAAAAATCCATAAATTCGTATACAGCATCCAATCTGGAGTTTGTATTATGAAGTTCAATGTTACGCTCCTGAAAATGGATATTAAAGTCACCCAGAATTACAAAGTTACTATTGGTTACACACTCTAACGATTCAATATATTCAAACATGTGCCTGTAAGACTCCACAGCTGTATTTGGCTGTATATAAACACAAAAAATCACAGCAGTGCAATGACCTAGTAATATCTTGCATCCAACCATATCAATTGATGGGATGGCTTCATGGAAGGTGTTTAAATTTAGTTTATAGGAGATCAGATCAGAGCGTACAGCTAGCAATACACCTCCTCCTCTCGTCACATTCAGGGCATTAAGATTTCTATCTGACCGATAGACTGCATAGTTTTCGTCAAACAGTTCGGAATCATTTACTGTTGATTGAATCCATGTTTCACTAACTGCTACCTACATATATTCCGTTGAACTTGTAGATTTGTAAAACTCGTGCATTTTTGTGTTCAGACCCCTTATGTTCTGGTAGATAATATTAAAATTACAGTTACTGTTAGACAAATTTATCAGTTTTTTTTGCTCCTGGATAATTTTTGGTGATCCATTAATATATTTAATTTTTAGATTAGCTTCACCATTTGCTTGACGCGTCGTAAGTTGTTGCTTTATTTCGCGAAATTCTTTAAGTTGTGGTGTTTTGTCTGAGTTGACAGATAAGTGTTTCAAGTTATCGTGTTTTTTTAAGTTCCTAGAATTCCTTAGTGCTTCAATAACCCTCTGTGATGAGGATAATCTAACTTTAATTGGTCTAATTTTATTTTGGGAGGGACGACCTAGACGATAAACTTGTATGACATCGTTTACTTCTATATTCGGACACAAGGTTTGCAGAATCATGGTGGCTGAATCGTTATCATCTTGTTTGGCATTTGGTAAAGTTGACTCAGTTTTATTGAAAATAATTAGGTTGTTCTTTCTATATTCCCGATCATAAAACTCGTCAAGTATATTAGAATTAGTGGTATATTCAGTAGGTGGAATTTGAGGGATTACCTGTGGAGTACCATTTATTTTGTCTGCGATTGAGTTTAGTTGCAGTTTAAGATAACTGATTTGATCTTTCAGATCCTCAACCTCCTTGGCCAACATTGGAACCTTGTAGAATGACCCCTCACATTCTGAGCAAAGATAAATTAGTTTCCTCTTGCCCTTGAGTTGTAAGCACCTAACCTCGGACGCGGTTAATTCAGCACAACTAGGACAGTTCATTTTTTTGCAACTATCACATGGGAAAGATTGTTCCTTGTTATTATTGCACTTTACACAGTTTTCAAACATGATTTTCGGGCTGCCGCGGACGTTATAATGGGTCGGCACCAATATGGATTTTGTGATGGAAAAACAAGCATAAGAGTCACTCACTGCATTTGTGTCGGTATAAAAGCGATTTCTTTATCCGAAATTCTCACAAATATCAATAACTAATTAGTAATTTAAAGAAAATTTAAGAAAATATTAACGAGCACATGGAATGAGATATAAACAATAACATAACCAAAATAAAAAAAAAAAAAAAAAAAAAAAAAAGCCATGCCACCAGCATAGAGTGATTAATTAAATCGAAGGCCTTGCTGTAATCTAGGAGTATAAGACAGGAGGCCATACCTTTATCGATATTAGTTACAAGGTCTGTTGTGACCTTGGTGAGTGCGGTAGCAGTGCTGTGGTGCTTCTGGAAGCCTGACTGAACTGAACAGACAGTAGGCCAATGCTTAAAATATAGTCATTTATCATATCAGTAACTAGCAATTCTAACATTTTAGCCAGGATTCGCAATAGACTGATGGGCCTTAGTTCAGATATTGACTCGATTTTGGAATTTTTGGGAATGGGTATAATTATAGATGTTTTCCAAGTTTCAGGAAACACTCCTTCCTGAAGGCACTAATTCAATAATCTGGCTATAATTGAAACTACATGTTCAAGACCAAAGAGAAGCATGACGTAACTTATTCCATCGACTCCAATACTAGATTTGATGCGAGAGAAAGCTTGGAGAACGTCATATTCAGATATGAACCTAGAAGAAAAGTTTCTATTATCTAGACTCTCTAGCCTATTAGTATTATAGACATCACGGACCTCAGCATCAACCGGAGCGGCCAACCTACTAACATCAGCAAATTGATTACTAATATCTTGTAGATTTTTTAAATGATTAGGAATTTGAGAATTATTTTTTGAATGAACATTCCATGTATTAAGTCGAGACCAAAGCATTTTGGAGTTTTTGTTGGCTCTCTGAAGTTCAAATGACATATATGCCTTTTTTTCACTGCGTATTGTGAAAGAAAGGTAGTTTTTAATATCTATGTAGAAATTTTTATGCTCAATGTTACGAGTGCGTTTAAATCTATTAAATGCTTTTTTCTTTAATTGAATGATTTCTTTTATTGTGTTTGTAATGTACAGTTTATACTTCCGTTTTAATTTAACAGTTACGAAGGGTGCGTGTCTCTCGAATACGTCGGTCAGTCGCTGATTAAGAGTTTGAAGTCTACAATCCAAGGTTCCCCGTTGCCAAGCATCATCATCGAAATTGAATCTTTGCATCTCAATGTCGAATTGTTGCTGATTAAAAGAGCGAAAGTCTTTATAGGATATTATTTTTGCGGTCTTTTTGGGTGTTTCAATTTCGATAGTAGAGTAAATAAGTCTGTGATCTGTGAGATTAAGCAAATCTTTAGTTCCCGAGTTTACCACATTAGCATTACTGTCTACACAAAGAATATCAATAAGGGTACATGTGCTTCTCGTTATTCTTGTTGGGTCGGTGATAGTTTGTTTTAGATTAAACATATGTAACAAAGATCTTAACTGATTGCTTTCTACCGTCTCACTTAGAAGATCAACATTCAGGTCACCCAAGAGAAGGGTATAATCAAAAGAAGGCAACAGGGAGGATAATATATTTTCAACACAAAATATGTTTCTAAAACTGACTGATGGAGGTTTATAAAGCGCTCCCATTAAAACTCTTTTGTTTTTCAAAGACAATTCTATCCAAAGTTGTTCGACTTGACACATTTCATCACTTGCCGCGGAGATATCAATGACTTTACATTTAATACAGTCAGACATATATGCACCAACGCCCTCTCCCCTAGTTATTCTGTCACTACGAAAAAGCTGGTAACCAGAAACATGTAAAAGTGAATCTGGATAATCTGGGGATAACCACGTTTCTGTAATTGCAAAAATATCAAATTTTTCAAACACAAGTAACTCCCTTATATCGGCAAATGATGGAATGAGTCTAATATTTATATGTGCAACACGGAGATTCATTGATCTAGACACAGACACTATTGGCCCATCAGTTTTGCCTGTGCTGGATCTAAAAAAGATATATTTTGTATGCTATTGGGATCAACAGTATCCCGAATATTAGATTCCAGAAACATTTTGAGACACAACCGTGTCACCGCAGACTGGGACCTCAGATGCATCAGTTTGGCCCACCAAGGGACCATTTACGTCACCATCCATATCCCCGAAACTCTCAGTGCCACCAAGAACAACCAAGTCTGGTGATGAGCAAAGGGAAGCAAAAGATAAAATCGCATTTTTAATTGAGTTAGAAACCTTAAAACGACCCGTTTTGCTCAAATAAATACGATTTCTCATATAGTCCCTATCGATTAAGTTACTATTGTACAAGTCTAATAAATCTACGTTATCAATTGTACTACATTTCAATTTATCAATTATTTGCCTGAAATTATGATTGATTCTTAAAATATTATTTAAAATATTATTTGTTGATGATACGCCATGAAATTTTGTAGGAATGGTGCGTATAATTAAATTTGTGAAATCGATATCAATTGACAACGCTTTAATTATCATAGGATCTACTTCAAAATTGTTAATGCCACCTAAAACTACTACACAGTCAGAAAATGTATAGTCTCTGGCAAAGCCGCGCACACTTGAAAGGAGGTCATTAAATGGGGCATTGGGTTTGCGCATTACTTCAAGATTGAAATCATCACCAAGGATAAAACGGAGACTTGCATATAGATGTTTACCAACGTTATCTGTTACCAGCAGCACTCTATGTTTCTCCTTATTTGCGCACACAGTAATTTTTAGGGATTCATGTGTGAGCTTAAATGTCCTTTTTTGACTTGAACTGGGACTTGAGTGTGTATCTTGTGAGACTTGTTTGGCTTCAAAGAGTTCCAGTTTGGCCTCCTTCAGCTCCTTACTATAAAGTTCATTTTCCTTTTCCAATACTTCAATGCTAGTTAGAAGGTTATTCTTTAAGACCATCAATTCACTGAGCTCCCTCACCAACACTTCATTCTTGGACTGGATTTCCTTAATATCATTAAGAAGGGCTTTATTTGCATTTTTTAGCTGTAAATTTATACAACTTGGATCAATAATTTCAGCATACTGATTAACATTAGAAATGTATTCGTCCTTGGCGTTTTCAGGAGCGCGGTCTTGAGTCCCCTCCTTCAGTCTCTTTATGTGAGCATCTTTTGCTGCGTTGTCAGCAAGGAGGCCAGATAATTCCTTATTAAGTTGCTGCAAATTATCAGAGTATTTACATTCCAATTTTTCAACGGATATGTCTTTCTCCAATGCTTTCAACTTAAGATTGGTCAGTTCATCTTGAAGGTTTTTCAATTTGTGGATGTCTCCTACCAGTGGCTTACACTGCCTACAGTAGAATAAGATATTCCTTTGGGCTAAGGAGATTGCATGGGTTTCTGTTGTCAGTTGAGCACACTTTTTACAAAAACATCGCTCACAGCCGTCGCATGGAGTTCCAAAAAGTTCGTCGTCCTTGGGTCTGGCTTTCAGAATGCATTGCTTAAAGCAGCTCGTGCACTTTAAGAGTGACATTATCTTCAGAGTAAAATAGTTGGAGATAGAGATAAATTAAAATCACAAAATGACAATTGTACTACAGTTTGTACATTTCGGATCACTATGGCAACGTTAACAATACTAAATTTCAATCGTCGAACAGAAGCATAAAAAAGTTTACTTATTTTGTGCACTTTTATGTTATTTCCTTATCACTGGAGTGTGAATAAATAGATCTTATAAATGTTTGAAATATTTCGGATTCCACAGCAAGAAACAAAGCTCAAAAGCAAGCAAGATGAGATATTTATTAATTAATTTAGGTCGATCTGATGAGATTTGATGTATTTTCCACGGCACTAAACAAATTGGGAATTTATTGCAGTAAAACACCCGAAAAAAACATAAGAAACGACGGAACACAATACCCGTGTGTACTGAACAAAAGGATACGACGATATACGACATTCATGTGATATATATCTTTACTATGTTTACGCTTTAAAGAGTTTACCTCATCTCGCACTTGGTTAAAGCTAACAGTTTCAAAATTAAAAATTCCATGTGTATGTGGCTCACTGAGAAAATCAGTATGGTTTTTACCTCTGTTATTGATCTTAGATAAGGTTTCTTCCGCTATATTTGCAAAATAGTGATTGAATTCAGAGCAAGAGAGACCCTGCCCTGCCACAGATTGTGTTCCCACCCCTCTAAACTCACCCACTACCTGCCATGCTGTTTTTATTTTGTTGGAAGAATTTATGATGTAACTACAAAACGATTCTTTTTTAGCCCTTGTTAAAGCCTGTTGGTACTGTTTTTTAAAGTCTTTAATTCTGCTTTTAAGTTGATCAGAAGGTTTTAAAGAGTTTAAAGAGTTCTATTAAGAATCTGAGTGTTTGCCTCATATTTTTTAAGGTATTGTTAAACCACTGGATTTTGTTGGCTCTCTTAATTTTTTGATGTTTAATAGGCAAATACTCATTCATCCCATTCACAATTATACTCAAGAATTTATCAAATTTAAAATCGACACTTTCGCTCCCATCTTCTATAAAACTCCAATCTTGTACTCTCAAATATTCATACATCAATGACACCCCCCTACCTGTTATTGGTCTGCTTATGTGAATACCACCGTCCAGTCCCTGCACAGCCAGGTTTATGCTAATATCGATAGCTAGATGATCAGAAAGCAATGGATCAAAAACAGATGTAGTAAAGTGCACAGTATCTGAAAAGTTGGTAAGAATGTTACAGTGTTGGTATTTTGAAAAATATGATGAGACATGTTGAAGCCGCTCATCAGATCAAGCAAATCTTTTTTTCTTTGACTATTCGAGTTAAAGATAACATTAAAATCACCATTTACGACAACTAATTTATATTTTTCATTAACAAATTGCAGCACACCTTCCAGAATATTTAAAAGTAGATCATAGCATCCATCAGGAGAACGGTAGACTGTTTCGACAACCAAGTTCCTTTCCTTGACTTCAACGGCAGATATCTCGCAGTGGCTTTCTGTTGACATGTTGACCAGGTGTTCAATATTCTGGGATTTTACCGTTGACCCTGCCAAAATGTATGTGCCTCCATGCCCAAGGCGGGTTCTTGCAAAATACGAACCGACACAGAACTCATTCACCCGCAGAACTTGTACCTCATTTGGTTTTAAATGATGTTCGCTTATGCATAAAAGGTCATATTTTGTTTTGTTATGTTCAAGGAATGCTTCTAACTCTTCCACTTTATTCCGAATGGATCGTATATTCAAATGAAAAATACTGAATGTAACATCATGTTCGATAGTTCCATTAGAACAGTTTCTCCCCGATGGCACTTTTATTGGGAGGCCGTCTGATGCCATGGCCTGGTTTGTGGTGGCGATGGCTCTGAAGATTTATAAAATGGTTGATCACTATTCCTACTGGCCACCTAGATCCCTGATTGATTTTATCTACTTCATCAAGTGCAACTCCAAGCCTAAAAGAGCTTTTCTGATGTTCCTTTTGGGTATGCATTTTATCACAGATGCATTTTGCTGTAATGCCTTGATTTTTTGGGTAGTTCAAGACATTTGCTGCTTCTACCTATGGATAAAAACCCGAAACAAATAGCCAAGCTAGGTCCCCAGCAGGTTTATCGGCAACCTTATGCTCACGATCAAACACACCAGTTCCTCTGGTAGGAGGGGGACGATTTCGAATTGATGTGGCCCTACGATCTTCTTTCTTCTGTGTGTGAGTTGAATCCTCACTGTCTTTGGCGGTTTTCTTACGTTTATTGGTCACCAATGTCCAAGCATTTTCTTCCGTAAATGATTGCTCGCCGATTATTTGTTGATCACCATTTTCAATGGTTTGGGCTTCATTTGTTCTATTTTCCCCTAGTATGTTTGATTGTTTTCCTCGTTTTTCAATATCGTGATCTGAACCACGTCTTTCATGTTTTGGTTCTGTTGACATTGACGTTATGTCAATTATCGACGATGGCTGTTCCGTATCGACAATCTCGGAGTCGATACGTTCCGAAGTGTCTAACTGTTCGGCCTCGGCCGATTTTACTCCGTGGCACGGTTCCGTTGACGGTGGCGGAAGTGGGGAATGCGGAGACACCGTTTGTTTACTATTTTTTTTAGGATTTTTCTTGGTTTGACTTTTTTTGCTTTTTGGAATTTTTCATTCCAGAAAATGCATCTTTCCTGCAACGCTTACATATCCAAAACTAATTGACAGAATATATTAAAAGTATATATATTTGAAATTAGAAAAAAAAGATCTTCAAGAATATGATTTAATATACAGGGTGTTTCATTAAAAAAAAATTGACAACCTGTCAAAATTTGACATTTCCAATAATATTTTCGCACTAATGATCTAATATTCTAAATCTTCATAAAAAACCGAACAAATTTTGTATTTACGACGTTTCTGTCCCTATTCAAAGAAACTCTCTAGGTGGGTCGAAAAATATACGAGAAAACCCTGTACAGTGCAAATTATGAATTTCCATTGTACATTTCACAATTTCAAATGGCGGCGTAACAATGTAAAAGTGGCGGAGTCAACATATGGCACGAATTTTGTCATTTGTGGAGATTCGATTGAAAATATGTATATGTGAGTTTTCTAAAGTGCATATTTCAAACTTTTAGTCAACATGTAAAATTTTAATATGGCAATGTCAACATGGCTATTGAATTTTGTCATTTGTATAGACTTGATCTAAAATCAGTATTTAGGGGATATCTTCATTTCATTTCATTTGAAAAAAGTAAAATTTATTGATGTACATTAAGGAAACACAAAAACATATTTTTCTAAATTTCTCTTCTTTATTCGTTATCCACTTGAGTAAATGCTCCCAAAAATTAAAGAAGTTTATCAATTATTTTCCACGAAAAATGTACCTAATGTAATGTAAGTCAAAAAACTCTCACAGCACAGTCATACTCTTTTCTATGGTGAATTCCATACTTTTAAGAGAGCATTTGACAGAAATATTAAAAGTCTGCAACCATGTGCGTTTTTAATATTTCTAGTATGGAGGGAGAGGCTAACTGGGGCAGGACTGGAACCTACAGTCTAAATGTACATAAGTGTGACATCCGTTTATCAAACAAGATTGCCGTTTTGACTCAAAATAAATATCTGGCGATATTGAAGAGTGCAAATTATGAATTTTCACCTTGCATTTCTGCATTTCAAATGATGACGTAAAAATTTGTTTAAAACCTATCTGGGAATTTTTAAGAGTGCATATTTTGAACCTTTAGTTAACATTTAAAAATTTAAAGTGGCAACAATGCCAACATAGCTGATACATTTGGTTATTTGTGTAGACTTGACCTAAAATCCGTAGCTGGGAATATTTAAGAGTACAAATTATGAATTTTTAATTTTTATTCAAAATCCAAAATAAGAACACTTAACTAGCCCCAAATTTTGAAGCTTTTTTTCTAAATAGATTTCAATTATAATATATGTTTATTAACTATCTCGGTAATTTTTTCAAATTTTAGTTATCTGCCTGGCTATAAAAATGATTGACTTGATTTTTTAAAACAAATATATGCAGCTCTACTGCTAAAATAGGCCAAAAAAAATAAAGGCTTTAAATTAAAACTAATGTCTCAGATCCATACCATGAAATCCACTTTTTATTTTTTTGTAAATATTTCCTCTGTCTCAGACGTCCTCTGCAGAAGCAGAATAACTTTTCTTGATAAAATCAATAGTAGTAGTAGTTGAAGGGGAGGTCTAGAGACCTGACTGGTAGGCCTATAAAACCCTTTCAGTCTACCCCAGACCCTCTTTCAACCACCACCCGCCGATAAAATCAATAACTAAAAGTGTTTCATGTTACATAAACATATGCATTTATATTATACAGGGTGGCTAAAATATAATAATAATAAAATAATACCTGAGGAAGAAGTAAAGGCAGGAAAAGTCTTTCACATATATGAATGTTTTTATTAGTTAGTGGTAGTTTTAGTGTAAGGCCTACTAGATTCAGGCAGCGTTAGTGAGAAGCTTTGAAACTATGAGAGTTATAAAAAGTTTTGTCTGGAAGTTTTAAAGATCAATAAGTTGTATATTTGTGAAATCGTTTTTGACATATGGGGTTGCTTAGAAGAGAATGAATCAAGAATATGTTGTTTAAACGGAACTCCCTACAAATCATTAAATCTTTGAAGATCTAGAAAAAAAAATCATATTTTGTCTCCTATACCTAAATTTTAACAGGGTCTGATTTATAAGAAAATGGTTTTAATCCAAGTAAATTACAGAATAATGCATTTTCTTTATAGTATTGTATGCTAGTTTGGTTTTCTGTTCTTTTTAATTCTTCATGTGCATTTTCGTAAAGAATGTTTTCTGCTTTAATGTCACATTAATAATTTTATCATAATTTTGGTACTACTGTTTAATTGTTAATTGATTTAAGTGTTGATCTTGGCTGGTGAAGAGTGAAACATTAAAGGTAAAAGGATCCCTGCTTGCAGTGATCATCACTGAAATAAGACAGGTTGGCTTTCATGAAAATATTTTTAGAACAAAACTTAAGATTCATAAGAACATTTTATTTATATAAAATCGTCCGTCATCGTTTGCGTTGTTAGTGGAATTAATTATTGTGTGTCTAGTCTTAAATTGTTGTATTAAACAATGAACTAACTGGTGTTCTATAGTATATAACAGTAAGCCAAGAAAAGTGGAAAATACCTGCCATAAGTTTGACTTTAATTAATTTAATTTAAATAGCTTCGGTAAAAAAAAAATCTAAAATAAATACATTTTAAAGTTCTAATCACCAAGTGATAATTCTTATCTGTTCTTATCTTATTCAAATTGTTAAGTTTGGAATAAACTTTTGTGAGAAATTGATTATTGGGAATGAATTTTTCGATCAATCGATTATTTTTGAATAATCGATTATTTTCGATTGGAATCATCAGGAAAATCAACTTGACAACCAACACTCCTCCTCAGTCTTGGTGAGTTGCTCTTTAGTTTAGGTTGTTTCTCCGATTTTTTCTTGTACTTTTATTCTGAGTAAATGTTTTGTTAGAAATTCCTTGATTTGCTTTAATCTGTCCACTCCCCTGATTTAAATTATTCACAAGCTTACCAATATCTGCCTGTAAACTTTTTATTTCTTGAAGGTATACTGAGTTTTCTTTAGACATAAGATTTATTTTATTGAGCAGTTATTCATTGTCCACTTTCAACTTTTTAATTTCTGTGCAGAAATTTTCCTGCTCATGCATAATTTTTTGTTATTGTTTTTTTATTTCTTTACGACTGTGTACTTTATTTTGGAGTGCTTCTATAATTATCTCTTTTTGTTTTTTGGGTTTGAGAACTTGTTTCATCACAAAATATTCAAGCTAAAGCATCTAGCAAAACAAAAATTATGAATTAAGGCCCAAGAGGAGTCTCCTTATAAACAGCAAGAAAAAAGGAAACCTCAACTTCTAATAATAGAAGACACCAACGCTAAATACTGCGGCCATTTTATGAAGAAATTATTTGGAACTTATTTTGACATTAACTTTCAACTTAGAAATGGTCTTCCTCTGGAGGAAATATTAAGAGACCGCACTCTATTCGAAGAATTTTACTGCCCATGAGTTTATTCTAACATTTGGTGGTACAGGCAATAGTCACTTGTAGATCAACGGATTCTAGAGTTCTTGATTCCTTCTAAGGTAGCAGCTAATCTACATATGCATAACCAGTTAACTAACAAGCACCAGGCTCCGCATCTAAAAAATACTAACATAACATTCAGCATTGCACACCTAAATGTAAGAAGTATAAATAATAAAATTTTGGAGATTGGAGGTTCTTTTGGTCATTGTGGCACCAGATGTATTTTGTATGTAAACACTGGCTACAGAGTAAGTTTGAATGGATACAAGCTACCGAATTTCACATCAAGGCAAGGTATCAAAGGAGGAAGAACAGCTATATTCTCCAAAGAAGGCCATTCCCTCCAGAATGTGCCAAATAATTTAGAACCTGTAAATAAGACTTTGAGTTTTCGTTGGGAGAAATATTGTGTAATGGTTTAAAACTTATTTTTATTTGTCCTTATAGATCACCAAATGAAGACCTGGATGAGTTTTTTTTTGCTCGATGTTCTTCTGAGTGAAGTGTACTCTCCCGATAAACTCCTCATAGTGCATGGGGATTTCAATATCGAGTTATTTAATAATAAAACGCCTCGAAGAAATATTCTTTTGACCATCTTGGACAAAAAAAAAGCCTTTAAATAAAATTGTATGTTCTAATATATTAGTATATTAAAAAAAAAAGATTTTATACTAGTCTAAATATTCAAAATTGTACCAACCATTTAAATATGGAACGTTGGAATGAAATTTTACATCAAAACGATCCAAATTTACTATATGATACTCTTCAAAACTTACTTTACTACTATTTTGAAATATAATTTCCACTTTCTGTAAGTCCGGTAAAGCCAACCCCTTGTTGGGTGAATGAAGAAGCTAGAAAGCGAGCAACTCGTGTAAAAAACAATATATATTTTATATAAACAAACTAAAAACCAAAATATACAAAAACTATATAAACAAGAAAGGAAAGCCTATTGCTTCCTTCTTTCTGAAACTAAAACAAATATCACTGAAAACAAATTATGATAATATTCAGTTCTAAAAATAAAACTTGTTGGCAAACTGCGCAACCAAGTATTAAAAACTGCTGAAAATAAAATAGAAAATGATTCTGAAAAAATTTTAGACATTTTTAAAAAAAATTTAGTCTACTCAGACATGGTTGTGGGTGATTCTGCTTCTAATAATAATAATAACAACACTAAACTTGTATTTGAGTATCAGTTTTCACTATTTTTTAATCTGACATATGTGATAAAGGTTTTTAATGTTATCATGAGCTTTCTGGAAAAGTATTCTGCAGGAGTGGACGAAATTCCAGTTTTCCTTTTAAAACACATAGCTGATAAAATTTGTATCCCATTAACAATGATAATAAATAATTGTTTTGGCCTGGGGATCTTTCCTGACCAACTTAAAATTGTTAAGGTGGTGCTTGTTTTTAAAAAAGGTTGTATTAATGATTATTCAAACTACAGACCTGTGTCTATTCTTCCATCAGTGTCTAAGGTATTGGAAAGGTTAATATGTACAAGATTATTGAAGTTCCTTGTAAGTTGCAACATACTTGATGGTAGTATGGTTTTGTTTCTGGGGAATCAACAGAAATGGCCATCTTTCAAACAATCAAATTTTATAATCGAGAAACTTGATACCAAAAACGAGATTGCTGGTCAATTTTTTGATCTTTTAAAGGTCTTTGATACCATTAATAACGAAGTGCTGCTGAATAAGTTAGATAAGTATGGTGTAAGGGACATCAGCTTGGAGCTGATATCATCGTATCTGAGTAATAGATATTAGGCTATCTGTGTCTGTCATAGTGGGCAGCAACACTATTCAGAGAAGCTACCTAATCAAATGGGTGTCCCACAGGATTCTATACTACATGTGCACTGTTTCAGAGGTGCATGATGTCATTTAAGAACTCGCTTCTCGATAAATGTTTTTAGACTCAAAAAACGAGTGATTAGGTATATGATCAGATTGCATCCTGGAACATCATGCTTCATTTCATAGAGAAGGGAATCCTTACAGCCCCTTCTCTATATTTTGTAGCTCTGGTCACCTTTGTGGAAAAACATCCTAATTTTTTTCTAACATACTGTAAGGTGTATTCCGAAACCAAGACTATTTCAACTCGAAACCCCAATGCATTCCAAATTCCTGGTCATTCTCGGCTTCCTTTGAGAAAGGCCCATATTATAGGTGAATAGGAATAAAGAGATTCAAAAAGGCTACAACGAACTATGCTAAATGCAAATGTTTTTATTCATTTTAGTTTGATTATTAGTTGTGTCGTTGAAAATAAGTTTGATTTTAATCTTTTGATTTAGTAGTATAAATAGGACTTGTTGGTCATTGTATAACTTCGGTTAAGTTAAATATTGTGTAGTTGAATGTTTGATTTCAGTATGTTGTTTTATTTTTATAAATAGTATAAATTTTAAGGACTTGTTACCGTTAGATAAGTTCATCTTACGATATTGCTTTTTATTGTAAATGTGATAAATAAATAAATATGCGTTATTGTTTTCTTCTTTTTAGTCAACTGTTACTTCTACCCGTTTTTTGTTTTTTAATAATTTATGTATATCAACCTAATTTTTTGATTTATGTTTTTTCACGTTTATAAAATTAAAAAAAAATTTATATTTATCTTACATCATTAAGTTTTGGTGTAAGTTGCCTTTTTTAGTCGTTTGAAAGTATCCAAATAGTTTTAATTCATTTTTCAGGATTGATATAGCAACTAATACTCGCCCAGAATCATCGACAGAAAATGAACTCCCCCCGCTTACTAGTCCCGTTTCCGCAACTAGAGTCCTTTGCGGAGCATTATTGATGCCTACAATTTCAACCTTTTTTGGAAAATTTCTTTTCGATTCTGTGAAATCGAATTTTCACAGAACAGTTCTAGGAGGATTAGCGTTCATAGCAATAAAAGGCTGTTTAAAAATATATCATAAACAACAGAATTATATAAGACAATGTCAACGAAAAATATTAGATTATACAGAATCCAATATTTCCACATACGTGAGGCATAATCGACGACGAGACGAATAATTAAAAAGTTTTTATATTGTATATAGATATCCCTTGGAACACACGATAATAGACAAACAAAAATAATGAAGAAAGACTGCATAAAATTAAGATCAAATTTGAAATACGTATATTGTGTCAGTTAATTAGCAGATCAAAATGGGCGACCTGTGTTTAAGACATGTATACTAATAAATTTTAATACTCAATTTGCTACAATATTTTTGAAAAATATGTATTTTTTCCCTAAAAGAATCGCAATCTCTATTTAAAATAAAACAAAGAAATTATGTTGGCCGTCTGTTATTTTTTACTGTTTGTTCTTTTACTATAATTGGACCCCATGTTTCACTTTCTCATTTAATGAGATATAATAAATTATGAGTATAAGATTATATAGTTAATGACACAGTTTATAAATCACGTTTAATAATAATTTAACGTTAAATAGAAAGGTGACAAACCTCAATTTATATTTTGTTAAATGGAACATCTTGCATATTATGTAATCATTAAAAAAAATTATTATATAATCGGGATTGATAGATTGACACATTCATCTTGAAAGAAAAAATTGACAAAATCCTGTCCTAACAGGTAATAAGTTATATAGTTAAGATATACATTAATTCTTATGACAGAATTTCTTTCAATTTTCTATTTAAAACGTAGCAAGAAATGACCCATTGAATGTATATATAATATATAGGGTGTTACAACAAAAAATATTAATGTTGTAAAAATAATGTGGTAAAAACTATATTAGGAAGCTTTGTATTTATTTTTTCCACCTATAAATAAACAAAACAAGATAAATAGTCCATTTATAGTAAAACACCATGTACCTGATGTGGTTGTTTAAGATATATGAATTTGTGTATAGAGGTGAGTTCTACAGTAAGACCTATATATATTTAATATATGGAACATTTAAGAATCGAAAAAAGGTTTTATAATGTTGCATGAACAAAAAATTTGTTTAGTTAATGATAATACATTAAAAATTATTGTTTTCTATTTATTGATTTATCACACTAATCAAGAAATATAAGATAAAGAAAAATAGTAATTGAAATAATTGGCAAACACAAATTAGATTAGGTCCCTAAATAATGCAAACAATACCAAAGTTTGCACATACAAATAGAAAATATAATAATTTAATTCTATAATATTTCTGGCCACATTTCACGTGTTCATTTACACAACCTTTATTGTTGTTGATAATATTGCTTCTTCTGATAAAGCAGTTTCGAAAATTCGGTAACAGAAAAATAAGCGTTTTTTTAACAAATTTATTTGGAATGGAGTTTTTAAAATTATTGCTCCAATAATTTTCTTCAGTTTGTGATAGCATTTTATTACATTCTTCTGTTCAGTAACTACGCTTTCGTTAGTTTTTTAGGACAATAGTATGCCTTGGTTATTCATCATGTCATCGTTTACTGTTTCGACGATTATTGAGATCTTCAGGACCAATTGCAATAAGATAAAGGCGCATTTGTGTAGTAAAGACAAAAACGTTTCTTTTTGACTCCGTTTTAATTACTCAATAATGTAAGCAACTTAAAAAATGAGATTGCAAGTAAATTTAAAAAATTGCCATATACAAGTAGACTTAACATTATCTTAATTAGAGAGATTGTTTCAAAAATTAACTACACTTACTACAGTATAAGTTGGTGGAAAAAACATCCTTATCTAGTGACGTCTGAATACAGACTACAAAATGTTAATTTTGACATCTCAAAAAAAACCTTTTGGAAGTATACAACGACAATATAACTTACCACTTGTATCAGTCTTAACAAAAAAAATACTAAAAGACTAAATTGCAGTGTTGTCACGTTTTCCTTTAAACTTGTTATTAATTTTTATAGTGTCATTATAATTATACTGTAATTATATTAGAATAAATACTTCTTAAGTTATATGTATCGCCTATTCCATGATGGTTCTCTTTAAGTAATTTGATTTTTTGTGCATAAACCCTACATTAATTTAGCAAACAATAGTTTTTCCTTAGCAAACTACACACCATTTCAAAATAGCAAAATTTATTTTCTTAAAAATGGAAATGAGGCGACTAATTCTATACAAATAAACCAAACTTTCCAAATGTCTCTGTGATTCATTTTGGGGTAACTAATATTGCATGCAATTTGTTGACTACATATGTTTTACGATTTTAATTTTTAGAAGCATATTGATTCACATAGTCATATTGCAGTATCATTGATGATGATTAGATTAGCTGTGATAATGTTAATCATTTCGTGGAATATAAGATAGTTCTAAAATTAACCAATGTTAAGGGGCTACTGCACGTAGTATTAAGGATTATTTGCAAGCCTTCCACACTTGCAATATTATGTTAAAACTGTAACAGATATTTATTAGCTTCAATGTGATTTTAATAGAAAAATATGTATAGTTGGGACGCAACATTCGTATTTTTATGAAAAAATCGTATTTAAAATGATAAAATTACAAGTAGAGTTGTCCATTTTCAATCATTTTTTGACACAAATGCCTCCGCATATATTTTTTTTCCACAACACCGCCTTGTATTAATCCTTAGTCTAAATAACTGCAACTGCAAAATTTGAAATGTTAATGTGAACTCTTTTGAACTCGCTGTTCTTGTATTTTAAGTTGCCTATACATATGTATTTGTTTTTTCCAATACGTCGGTACCTTTTCATGTTTCTTTGAACGTAACTGATTTTTCACCTTCTACGTGCAGTTCTCCCCTACATCAGCTGCAAATGAAAATAGTTAAATATGACTATAAAGGATGTAGCTCAGAGACAAAAATACTATTAAACCTCAGAAATTGTTCTGACCTTGGTGCAAATTTGTGAGCATCTCTAGAACTCGACCCTTTATCATATTAAAAAAAGTTTACCAACCCTATGCCTGTACTGCCTTAAACATGGGCTAAAACATATAAAGCACATGATCCACAAAAAGCTTACAGGCTGTGAAGGTAGGTTTTGGAGGCAGCACAGGGGTAAGGGTGGTAAACTTTTTTTTTTTCAAATGAAGAGGAGTCAAATTCTTGAAATTTTCATCACGGTCTGACGAATTTCGGATATTGAATCCCTGATCACTAGACTAACTAGTTTGAGATATATATTATTATATTTTAAACAGCAGAAGAAAACTACCTATGATGATGCAAAAAGAATAATTATTTTTATATTAGGTATTCAATTATAAACAAATTATAAATTTTTACTACTGATTAATCCTTGAAAATCAAAATAAGATGAGAAAGGGTGTGTTTTAAGGGACTAAAAACAGCGCTTATTTAATATAATAATATGCATACAGTTTTGAATATATTTGTTATGTATTAAAGTTTTAATTGTAGTTTTTTGTAATTTATTATATTGGAGGCTGATTGTTAACTTTAAACAGCATCTTTATGCTGTTTAAAATTACTTAATAAAAATGAGGTTTATATTTTTTAACATATGTCTAGTTTTATTTTATTTTCAAAAAAGTGGGCGTGATCTTTATTCTTCTTGGAATTCATGTAGGTAGGTTTAGCCTACATACAAAGGCAACCTGTACTATTCCATTTTAAGCTCATTTGTAATATGTCAACTGAAACAGGGTCGGATTAAGGGCTTACGGGGCTTGGGGCTTTAAGTATTTAGGGGCACCTGAAGCGCACGAAGTTTTATGAGGCCGCCTTTTAGAAATATTGATGACAAAAAAAGGTTCTTGGGCTTATACTTTACTGATTGGGTCCTAGAGCTTTGAGGGCCACTGAGCTGGGCGACGTTTTGCAAAGCGCCGCCCCTAAATAAGTGATTACAAAAATAATGGTACTCATGGTACTATATGCCAAATTGACTTGAAAGCTTCATATTCAAGCTTTATAATACCCTCACAAAGCAAAACAATAAAGTTAATAGGCATTTTACATCAATAGGCAGTAAAAGAGCCCTACATCTTTTTTTTTTAAGTAATTAAAAAGGAAATAAAAATGCCTTTTTAACTGCTTAAAAATTAGAAAAGCGCATTTCACATCACCCAAACACGCTTAGCCGAATCTCGTTCGTTATTGTAATTATCCAGATAAACCGCTCCACTAAGAACGGCAATGCACCACCACCCACCGAATCAAGAAAGAGCTGTCAATGCTTCCAGTGTACGAGCGTGGTCAGGTCTTCCGTGTTGAGTGGTGGTCCCTTCCGTCAATTGCTTTTAAATTTCCGTGGAACCCAAAAGCTTTGGTTTCTCGGAAGCTACCGTCATCGGAGGACCGTCGATGTACCGTTATAACTGTCATTTTTCTTCTTTTGCCTTGGCCTGCATTTTCGTCCAAGCTTGTAAAGCTAGATCTAAGATCACAAAATAATAGGGTTTTAAGATGCTTATTTTACAATTCTATCTATATATATGCCTTTTTCAAGGTTATTTTATATATTTTAATGCCAAAAATAAGGATAAGCAAAACGTCGGTAAACTGACATTAAATCGTCTCAGAGAAAGCAGGTTTAGGAAATACTGGCTTGAATTCAGTCTAAAGAAATGATTATTACACTTAATTAATACATTTGACATTTCATTCATTAATTTTTTAGAAGATTTGTCATTTGCTAACAATAGTAACTGACAAATTCCAATTAATATTTAAAAACTATGATTTAGCAATATTTAACATATTATGTATGTTTTTCAAATATTATACATTTAAAAAAATTCTGAAAATATTTTTTAGTTATTTGTTAAAATCCAATAAAAACATAGAATTTTTTGTTGAGCACGTTTTATGTGAACCCTTAAAAACTTTTATCAGGAAACTGGGATTCATTTGAAGTTTCAACGAATATTTTCTGTAGTAGATATGAGGTAAATAAATATATTTGACTCGACTCTAGACAAGAAAAAACAACACAGGTTTTCCTTCAATAATCTTAATTGGTTTATTTATTTCGGTGTGTTTTAGGTTGGATGTTGGTCAATAAAACGCACATAGAAAATGTATTCATGTAAACAGAGGTTCTATGAGTGATTTTCGGTGTTAAACTTAAAAATATATAATTGATGGAACATTATTTAGATGGTGGTTATTTTGAATGTTGTTGATACGGACAATAAAACGTTTAGTTTATATAAGTACCCAATTTTTAAAAATGCAGCCTTAAAACTAAAATAAGTAGTAAAATTTCCTTTAGGCTTTAAATTCAGGTTTTTATGAAAGCTTTGTGATTGCTCTAAGAAATATTTAAAACTTTTAAATAGATTTTAAACAAATTTTATCATCAGTTTCTTGGACGTTAGGATGTCTTGTCGTTCCTTTTTAACGTTAGGGTTACAGATTGAAAAAGCTTGCGTCGTTGGTTTGAGCAAATGGTTTACGCTGATTCTTAGCCCCAGTTATAGATTGAAAACGTTTGCGCTTTGCGTCGATTGTGGAACTAACCTTACTTTAATGTTTATATTTATCGCCTTTTTGTGTAATTTTGCCTTGCTTGCTTAAACTGAAAAGTTTGTGTGTTTTTTAAATTTCCTGAGAATGGATTATCAAAATCATGGTAATGATGCCTAGTAAAGACTAGGCATTGTGGATATATTAATGTGTCGCAGCTGTAAAGTTGTTGAAGACAAGGCGGCAAAGAAGATGAATTGGAAATACTCAAAACTCCTACAAGCATTTTCTTAAAATTAAAGACAATGACCCCAAGCAGTTTTTTTAAACGGACGAGGATGTTATGTGTATATATTAATGTCAAATTTATTACGAAGGATGAATGTTTTAAAAGGCCCTCTATTATTTTCATATGATTGGATAAGATTGAATTAATGTCTTGAACGTCTTTTGACAGCAATAATCAGACCAAAAAAAGCACCAAAGTAGATATATGCCAAACGAAAATTAAGTGTATTGAACACTACAGATTGAGGCACTTCCCACTTGCAATATTTCATAAGAAGTGAACGACAGGGGCTTTAAAATAATCTTAAAGCTATCAAAACTTACTCACATCTTCACTAACGCAAACAGCATAAAATGGCCTAGTATCTATCTAGACCCAGAGATTGAGGTACCTCCCATTTGCAATTTTTTCATAAATAATGAATGACTAAGGGGATTAAAGTTACCAAGCTTGACTCAAATCCTTCCTAAGATGAGCAGCATAAAATGGCCCAGGATAAGCTTTCTAGCCCCTCAGATTGAAACACATCCCTCTTTAAATTTTTCATAAAAAGTAAATGAATGGGGGTTTAAGTCACCCTAAAGCTACCAGAATTGACTTAAATCTTCACTAAAGCAAGCATCATAAAACACCTGAGTATTAACTTTCTTGCCCCTCAGGCTAGGCTACAAAAACTGGAGAAATACCTTTCTGAAATTATGCAACCAACTGTAGAAAAAGCTGATTCATTCGTTAAAAACTCGGAGCATTTCACACGAATTATACGAGATATCGTCCTTGAAAAAAACGATATCATAGCAAGCCTAGATGTCAAATCGTTATATCCCAGTATTCCCATCGACGAAGCATTGGACAAGATTGCTATGAACGAGGATTTCCAGGCACATATAATAGAACTCTCGGAGCATTGCCTCAAAAATACTTATTTTTCTTTCAACGGGCAAATGTATAAACAAACGGATGGTGCTCCAATGGGGTCCTCGCTATCACCAGTAGTCGCGAATTTATTTATGATATACTTCGAGAAAGAAGCTCTTGAGAAAGCAAGTTTAAAACCCAAATTATGGATTCGTTATGTGGATGACATATTTATTATATGGCAACATGGTCATACAGAGCTCGAAAAATTTCTGACTCACGTAAACTCATTCCACCCCAGAATACAATTTACTCTAGAGTTAGAGGAAAACAACAAACTACCATTTTTAGATGTTTTGGTCACAAAACTGCATAACGGACATTTCGAATACACCGTGTATAGAAAAGCAACACATACAGACAGATATTTAAATGCAAAATCACATCATCACCCAGCACAAATTCAAGCTGTGGCAAATACTCTAATATCTAGATCCTTGCGACTAACTGAAACACAGACGAGACAAAACGAACTCAAGGTAATATCTAGTGCTTTAAAGAAAAATGGCTACACAAATCGCACAATAGAGAAAGCTATTAAAGCACAGGTTTCCCGAACAACGAACAACAAAAAATATGAACCGGGAAAGCAACGAGTAGTCTTACCATATGTAAAAGGCACAACAGACAGAATCGGAAGAATTCTGAGGAAACACAACATACAAACAATACACAAGCCACAAACAACTATAGGTAAACTACTCGGAAACCCAAAAGATAAAATCAAATTGGAAAACCACGGAGTGTACAGTATTCCGTGCCAGGACTGTGAAAAGTTGTACGTAGGGCAAACTAACAGGCGAATATCAGCAAGAGTGGAAGAGCATAAACTCAGCATCAGAAATAGACAAACAACCTCAGCTTTATTCCTACATCATCAGGAAACCGGCAATAAAATAAATTTCGATGGGTGTAGCGAGATTGCCAATATAGAACATTATAAGACCAGCATAATCCGAGAAGCCATAGAAATTGAAAAACAAGGTGATTTGAATAAAAGGGACGAATCATTAAAACTACCAACAGTATGGAAGACAATAATCGACAAATCTAAAATCGCAAAAACTTAAGCGCAATTAGCGCAACAACAACAGCACCATCCGGAAAACATAAATAAGGTCCAACGCCTGCGCAGATATAACCTTCGGCCCCGAGTGGGAGTATAAAAGGAAGCGTCGCAGTCACCAATACTTCAGTCTCTATTCGGACGCGAGAAAGAAAGCTTCGAAAATGCCAAATGTGATTTTGGCGAAACGTCAGCAAAACTGTTCTTTTCAGAACGACAGTAGTGAACGGATGTACACCCGGAATGAAAACACATTGTATTTTTCCATCCGTGAAGGAGTAAAAATCAACATATATATATATATATATATATATATATAGAAAATTGTTTCATTAGGGGACACAGTTTCGAAAAAGAGCCCACCTGAGTATGATTTTTACTAATCTTGTTGAAACGTTTAAAATCTGGATTATGAAATTTAGGCATTTTAGTGACTTTTATGTGCCGAGTTGAAACTAGAGGCTAGATAGTCGGTACTTAATCATTTTATACTGTTTATTACCTCGAGTCAATTTTGGTAACTTTAAAACCCCATTCACTTTATTTGAAAAATTATAGAAGGGAAATGTCTTATTCTGAGGGTCTAGAAAGTTGATACTAGGTCATTTTATAGTGTGCCCTTTAGTAAAGCTTTTGGTCATTCACTTTTTATGAAAAATTGCAGGAGGGAAATGCCCCAATCTGAGGGGTTGGAAAGTTGATACTAAGGCATTTTATGCTGCTTGTTTTAGTAAAAATTTGAGTTAACTTTTTTAGGATGACTCTAAAAACCTCTATATGAAAAATTACGAATATGAAAAGTACCTCCAACTGTGGGACTCCAAAATTGATACTTGACCATTTTATGCTGCTTGCTTTAGTGAAGATTTCAAGTCAATTTTGGTAATTTTGGTAGCTTTAGGATAACTTTAAACCCCTGATCATTCAATATATATGAAAAATTTCAAAAGGGAACGCCTTAATTTGAGGGGCTAGACAGTTGATCCTTTGGCTATTTTATACTGCTTACTTTAATACAGATTCGAGTCAGTTTTGAAAACTTCAGGATGACTTTAAACGCCCGGTCCTTCACTTTAGTTTTAAAAAATCAATGGACTAGAAAGAGAATTGATATTAGGCCATTTTATGCCGCTCGCTTCAGTAAAGATTTTGGTCAATTTTGGTCATTCACTTTTTATGAAAAATTGCAGGAGGGAAATGCTACAATCTGATGGCTGGAAAGTTGATACTATAGCTTTTTATGCTGCTTGTTTTAGTAATGAGTTAACTTTGACGGCTTTAGGATGCTAAACCTCCGGTTATTCACTTTATATAAGAAATTGTTAGAGAAAAGTGCTTCAATTTGAGGGGCTAGCTATGGAGAAGATATGACCCAATTTTGGTAGCTTTAGGATGACTTTAAACCCCCGGTCATTCGCTTTTATATGAAAGGTTGCAAGAGGGAAATGCCTCAATTTGAGGGGCTAGAAAGTTGATACTAAGCCATCTTATATCGCTTACCTTGGTAAAGATTTGAGTCAATTTTGGTAGCTTTAGGATTACTTTAAACCCCCGCCCCGCTCCATTGCTTATTTGAAAAATTGCAAGAGGGAATAAGTGCCTCAACCTGAGGGGCTAGAAAGTTTATACTAAGCCATTTTATGCTGCTCGTCTTAGTGAAGACTTGAGTCAAATTTGGTAAAGTCTGCATAACTTTAAAACCCCTGTCTTTCACTTTTTATAAAAAATTGCAAGAGGGAAGTATCGCAATCTATGGGGGTAGAAAGTTGATACCGGGCCTTTTTTATGCTGTTTGCTTTAGTGAAGATTTGAGTTAATTTTGGTAGCTTTAAGATGACTTTAAACCCCCGGTCTTTCACTTTTTATGAAAAATTGCAAGGGGGAGTACCTCAGCCTGAGGGGCAAGAAAGTTAATACTCAGGTGTTTTATGATGCTTGCTTTAGTGAAGATTTAAGTCAATTCTGGTAGCTTTAGGGTGACTTAAACCCCCATTCATTTACTTTTTATGAAAAATTTAAAGAGGGATGTATTTCAATCTGAGGGGCTAGAAAGCTTATACTAGGCCATTTTATGATGCTCATCTTAGGAAGGATTTGAGTCAAGCTTGGTATCTTTAATCCCCTTAGTCATTCATTATTTATGAAAAAATTGCAAATGGGAGGTGCCTCAATCTCTGGGTCTAGATAGGTACTAGGCCATTTTATGCTGTTTGCGTTAGTGAAGATGTGAGTAAATTTTGGTAGCTTTAAGATTATTTTAAACCCCCTGTCGTTCACTTCTTATGAAATATTGCAAGTGGGAAGTGCCTCAATCTGTAGTGTTCAATACACTTAATTTTCGTTTTTTGTCTGGCATATATCTACTTTGGTGCTTTTTTTGGTCTGATTATTGCTGTCAAAAGACGTTCAAGACATTAATTCAATCTTATCCAATCATATGAAAATAACGGTCATGATCAAGTTCTATTTTAAAATGCTTTCTCAAAATTATTGTTTTTCATTAACCCTAAATCCTAGGTTACAGATTGAAAACGTTTGCGCTGTCCTTGAAGTTTACTTAACACAAAACAATGGATACGGTTATATTTTTGCCGCCATCCGTTTGAGTTTCCGCTAGCCTTCCAAAAGATGGCGATCTCTTACTTTGACGAAAGCGGATGGCGAAAATCGACGTTTGTTAAGCTGCAACCAATGAAATTGCTGGATTTTAGAGGGCCTTTTAAAACATTCGTCCTTCGTAATAAATTTGACATTAATATATACACATAACATCCACGTCCGTTTATATATATATATATATATATATATATATATATATATATATATATATATATATAAAATGTGTTTTCATTCCGGGTGTACATCCGTTTACTTTCGTTCTGAAAAGAACAGTTTTGCTGACGTTTCACCAAAATCACATTTGGCATTTTCGAGGCTTTCTCAGAGTCTCTATTCGGACGCGAGAAAGAAAGCTTCGAAAATGCCAAATGTGATTTTGGCGAAACGTTAGCAAAACTGTTTTTTCAGAACGACAGTAGTGAACGGATGTACACCCGGAATGAAAACATTGTATTTTTCCATCCGTGAAGGACTAAGAATCAACATTCTTCTCATAAGGGACGAGGAAATTTTAGGACTGACGATTTGTATTATAAAGTTTATAAAAATATGGGTAAACATATATATTTGTTTTAAGTTATTGAAGTTTATTTTTTTATTACAGTTTTCATTTTAAATATTTATCAATTTTACATATATTCATACCAATTATACATATATTCATGTACCTTTAGAATTTTCATTTCAAATTTAACTAAATATAGGTATTTTATTTATGCCAGCTCGAAGCACCTAACTTCTATTCCATAAATTCCATTCTTGGAGAAAATGAAAAGCTAATTTAAAATATTAGAAATTCCAAACATAATTATCTTATGTTGCACTGAATACTATCTCCCTTTAGTATTGTTACTATTGTTTCCTTTAAATGAAAAATTAGAAGAGGGAAGTCAGGGAAGTGCATTAGTGGCATTACTCTGAGGGGCTAGAAAGCCACTCTTGGGCCATTTTATGTTGTTTGCTTTCGTAAAGATTCGGATCAATTTTGGGAGCTCTAGGATGAGTTTAAACCCACGGTCATTCACTTTATATAAAAAATTACATGAGGGATGTGCTACAGTCTGGGGCCATAAAGTTGGAACAAGGTCGTTGGAATAAGCAATTTGAGTCAAAGTTTGGTAGGTTTAAGATGACTTTATACCCCCGGTTCTTCACTTTTTATGAAAAACTGCAGGAGGGAAGTGCCTCAATCTGAGGCCATTTTAGGTTGTCTCAATTCTGAGGCTAGAAAGTTGATACTAAGTCATTTTATGTTGTAGTAAAGTAAAGATTTAAGTCAATTTTGGAAGCTTTAGGTTGACTTTAAAACCCTGGTCATTCACTTTATATGAAAAATTGTAAGAGGGAAGTGGTTTAGTCTCCGGCGCTAGAAAGTTAATACTGGGTTTTTATGCGGTTTGCTTTAGTAAGCAATTTGAGTCAATTTTAGTAGCTTTAGGATGACTGATTCACTTGATTTGTTCACTTTTTATGAAAAAAATTCAGGAAAGAATCTGAATCTAAGAGACTAGAAAGTTGATACTAGGCCATTTTATGCTGCTTGCCTTAGTAAAGATGTTAGTACATTTTGGTAACTTTAGGATGACTTTAAATGCTTGGTCATGCACATTATATGAAAGTGGTAAGTGCCTCAACCTGAGAGGCTAGAAAGTTGATACCCGGCTATTTAGAGCTGCTTGCTTTAGCAAAGATTTGAGTCAACTTTTGTGGCTTTAAGATAACTTTAAACCCCTGGTCATTCAATTTATTATATGAA
Source organism: Kuschelorhynchus macadamiae (assembly GCA_030620095.1). Classification (NCBI taxonomy): domain Eukaryota; kingdom Metazoa; phylum Arthropoda; class Insecta; order Coleoptera; family Curculionidae; genus Kuschelorhynchus; species Kuschelorhynchus macadamiae. The sequence goes on along the minus strand of JAUTXW010005059.1, from coordinate 783,406 downwards.
AAATTACAAGAGGGAAACGAATCAATCTGAGAGATTAGAAATTTGTTAATAGGTCATTTTATGCTTCGTATTTTAATATTTCGACCCTATTTTGGTAACTCTGGGATTTTTAAAACCTAAAGTCATTTATATTTTTTTTGGCTGATCATAAAATTACCGATCATTAAATTAGGTTCTTCCCCTGTAAGTTGCATATTCAAAATATACTTTAGTCATTTTAAACATATTTTGTTTAAGTAGATGTTGCTAAGAAAGTCATTTAAAAAAATCAAATCGTTTAGTTCTCCAAAAATGCAATGATTTACATTCAGCCAAATTTCTTTTCATTTTTTTGATAAAGGTTAACTTTTGTTTTCGAGTACAAAAATGTTTAGCTTTTCGACAACATTCTAATAAGTCAGAGAAATGAAGCCAGAACTTAAGAAAATAATCAAATTGTTCATACATCAACCAATTTCAATATGTTAACAAAACTAAAAAATATATATATAGAACTTTTCTAGATAAACTTTATTTGCACATCGCAAAATAAGGGTACATTACTCTTCATCAATGTTTTTTTGTAGTTTACAGCTGGTCAGGATGCCACTTCTACAATTTCATAAAGGGAAATTAAGCTCCAGGCCATGCACCGACTTTTGTAAAGAATAAAATTTTCTGAGAAATTACAAATAAGAAAGTTTTCCATAATATATAAAACCAAAAAAAAAACTGAAATTTAAAATAAAAACATTTATTGAGCAAATACAACATTTAGCATAACAAATTGATAGTAACCTAGAAATAAATTAATATCTATCATTAAAGTCTTTTTAAGTCTCCAATGATGTACAATATACATAAGATCAACATATTATTATATATACTCTGGCAAAGATATACATAGGAAATTACTTCATCGGCAATGTTGATCTGTAATATGTACAGAATAATACAAAAACCTACCTTAATTTAATAAACATTTACAACACCTTAACCACAACAGACAAAAATATAAATATATTGTTGCTTTAGTGAAAAATACAATACTGTTGTGTCTACTAGCTTGTAAATATATCCTATGCATATAAATAGTAAATAAATTAACTGACTCCATTTATTTTGCTGCAAAAAGAAAGTACTATTAAGAAAATTTATATGCATAGTTTATAGTTTTAACCTATAGTAAAACAAGCTAATAAAAAATAACTAGCTTATGCAACTTTTAACATGGTAATACAACTTTTTATAAATCTGGAAACATAAGTAACATTACAAACTAATGTCAGCTTCATACAAGTCAGGACCAGTATATGGATGAGAATCAGTCCAATACCAACTCGGGGACCTTATTTCTTGTAAACGGAAGATATCTGGAGCCACCTGACATAGTTTATTATAGTAAGAACATCTCCTTGAACCAAATTCTGGAAGAGGAAAATCATAAGGTGGTGCCAATATATCCAAAAATGCTGCAGGTCCATCTATGCTTTGAATTTCATGCAAGTTTTTAAAATTTGGTTCTAAAACACAAGTAGGACTGCTGGTGTTTGCTATGGTCACTTCATTTAGCTCTGCAGTAACTATTCCATTTTTACTTGACTTTGGTTTATAAGGCATTGGTGCAGTACTATCTTGTAAGCTTTTCTGGTCGATTGCTTTAGTTTTCTCAGTGTTTATTGAATAACTCACTATCTTGATTTGACCTGCAATTACTTTAATCAATCCATGCATATTTGGATGATTGTGAAGGGGTAATTTACCATTTGGCTTCAGAATAAAAATGCCAAATGTTATGTGGCTGTCCTCATAAATCTCAATACAGCTTACAGGAGCTTTTTCTGGATGCTCCCATAGTTGGGGATTCATGAATTGGAGAGGAAAATTCACATGTTCAGCAGTGGTTTTATCCAGTAATGAAATTAATGTTTGCAAATTACTTTGAAAATTTTCAGGCTTATGTTTCTTGGTAGTAAACGTTATAAGAGCTTGTTTAAAAACATTTAATATGTGATTAGACATATTAATATTATGTTAATGCGTATATCAAACTTGTCAGCTAAAGCACTTTCTCGTTGAATAATTTTCTACGAATGTACTACAAATATTACATTTTGTGATAAAACAAAAGAATGTTTAGAGTTTACTCTTTAGTCTAATCTAGAATCTTGAATACATATTTGTCATTGGCCATGGACGGTTAATGATAAAGTATCATCTTCTTTTCTTTTTTAATTGAATCATCATCTAAAATGTAGCAACCAGAACTACTGTAGCAACGGTCGGTGCACATACGGCTTCTTACGTTCATGTCACTGTCGTGCTGAACACCGTGAAGTATGGCAAGCCGTTTTACTTTTTATTCTTCCCTGCTCCCAGTATATCATAAAAATTAAATTTAAATTATCAGATACTTGAAATCACATTGAATTTTTCAAGTTGTCATTTTTATGAAAGTCTATTTTCATTATCTGATAATGAAAGTAAAATTTAAATTATGTGGAAATTGTATTCTCATTATCAGATAATGAAAATTGTATTTTCATTATCAACACGAAACTTCTGAAATTGTATTTCCACTATCTGAAAATGAAAATACATTTAAGTCATAAAACTATGCGCTGTTTTAATTTTAATTCATATGTGCACTCAACATATCATAAAAATCAAATTCTTATGACACAGTTCGAGCTGACTTGAATAAGAACTACAACGGCTTGCCATATGAAAGGGGCATTTACGCTTTCACAAACAATCATCCTAATTAAGTTTCATTTAAATTATAATTGTATTTCCATTATCAGATAAAGAAAATAGTATTTTATTTATCAAGATGTCATCGAAATAAACTCTCATTTTAATTCGTTCGATTTCCATTATCTGAAAATGGAAATACAATTAAGCGTAAAACTAAGCACCATAAAAATTATTTTTTATGATAAAATGCGGGCGGACTCGAATAAAAATTAAAAGGGCTTGCCATAGTGACGTCAGACCGGGACATAAGAAGCAAGACAACAGACATGTAAAATCACGTTTTACTTAACGTTTACTATAAATTATTTACAAAAGTAATGCCGCTATAATGAAGTAAAATAATGCTCTTGTCCAATAATAGGGTCTCAGCACTAACTTTTGAAAGGCATCACGACTTGAAGTGCTTTACGGTAAAGGTGTTGAAAAAGTAACTATTCGTTACTCGAGTACTCGTTACTCGTAGATACCCGGAGTAACGAATACCAATTCAAAAGCGCAGTGATTACTCTGATTACTAAGGGTTTTTTTGGCGTTGCGTACGAATTGTTCGATGTGTTAAGAGCTTTGAGGTTCGATGCTACTCGTATCGTATGTTGTCATGTCACCAGCAGGCCGCATGGCGCGTTGCGGAAGTATCGTACCGGTACTCCTCGGCTGGTATATATTTATTGGGCGATTCCATTAGTGGGGAGGACACATTTAATGTCAACTTATATTATTAATTCTTGGTGTTATTTTTGTCTTAGAAATATTTGATTTTATTTTGCAACCTTAGTTTATAAAGTACTTTAAATTTCACTTATTGTATTATCAGAAAATAACATGATTTTAGATCTAATTCCTACCTAACAAAACCGTTCTATTAAGTGAAAGTTGTGCTTTGTTCGACCTTCAGAAATGTTGTCATGGTGTGCTGCGCTGCCGCTATTAATTTAATTTTGAATCTTATCATATGCGCACAAAACTATTATACATTTTTCGTTTCCCAGACTCCAGACGAATAATAAATAATAAAAATAAGCAAAGTTGACTTTTTTTTGATGATTCCAAATTTTAAGAAAATATGACTTTATATATTAAATGCAATGTAGGCATACGCGTTGTATATCTAGACCTTATTAAAAATTTATTTAGCGGACAAGGATAATTTTTACTTACCTGCTTTGGCAACCCAGGTTGTTTAGTTTGAATTCTGGGATTTGCCCAATCGGATCTACTAGACATCCTAGCGTTGTTCTTTGTTCTCGGCTGTTTATGCATTTTCATTGAAGCAAACAATATTTTTTTGCGGCATAATAATAAACAAATAACGTGTTCTTTAATTATATTTGAACAATTTTTGTTTTCGGTAAGTAAAATACTTTTAATAAACCTAGGTAAATAAATTATATATTTAAAAAAATAATTTACAGGCAATTTTTTTTGTTGTTTACACCAATATGTAATTATTTTTTAATATTTTTAGTTAAAAATGGAAGATACATTGAAGCGTAGTGAGAATTGGCTGCATTTTTTCGAATGTTTCCACGGCAATTGCTAGATGTAACATTTGTGGATCCAAGTATTCTTATAAAGGTAGCTCAACTTCTATCTATCTTAGATCCGATATTTAAATCCAAAGTTTTAAGTTTCGAATACACTTTTAACATGGCAGAGGACATACTTAAAGTAGATGTAGCCCGGATGATAGGCGCAGAACGTCGCAATTTAAATACCATTGATGATAGCTGATTCGGCAGAGGAGGAAAATTTAACATGGGCAGATTTTGACAAAAAGTCGCAAGGAAATTGATCTAAAAGCCGCAGCCATTTTGGAAGTTAGATCTTTTGTAGCAGAAGATCTTCTGCATAGAAAGGAAAATCCTCTTAAATGGTTAAAATCCAGAGAGACAATATACCCTCATTTGTCTAAACTGGCAAAACAATATTTATGTATAATTGCGTCATGTGTACCGTCCGAACGCATCTTTTCCACTGCTGGGCAACTTATTTCAGAAATAAGAAGTAGTTTAAAAGAGGAAAATGTCAAAAGTATACTTTTTCTTAATTGTAATCAAAATTTATAATTTTTCTTGTTTTTTTTGTTTTTGTGTATTGTTTTGTTTCCTTTGAATATATTTTAATTGGCGTTTTGAGTTCTAAATTAAAAAAAATAAAGGATGTTGAGCAATGTAGTACTTAGTTTTTTTTATCACAATATGTATTTATGTACCTATATGTTATTACATTTTCTAATCTTAATTAACAATTTTTAGCGGAATTTATTAATATAAATCATTACAATGCAACAACGTGAAACATAAAAATAAATTTATATTATTTGTCATTTAAAATGTTATCACAAGAATCTATTTGCCCAATAAAATAAAATACCAAACTAATTCCAAGGTTAAAAAAAGAAACTATATTTAAACAAATTTATCTCTATGTATAAGTAGTAGTCATTATTAGTCATTCGTATACTTTTCAATAGCAGTAACCAAAGTAACTATATTCAAAGAAGTTTATCTATACGTATAAGTAGTGGTCATAAGTAATTCGTATTCCTTTCAATACCAGTAATCAAAGTAATCATAGTAACGAATATTATAAATGATTACTTGATACCAAAGTAACGATTAGTACCGAATACACAAAAGTAACGAAAATCAACATGCCTACTTTACGGTGTCAGCCCTAGAACCTTTTCTGTCAAATAACATTAGCATTCCTCCCATTTCACTTCCGCTGCCAAGCGGCCGTTACGCTTACTATTCTATTGTCTGGAATGACTAGTAGAATAGAAAATTAAAATAACTCTGACTGAATATCTGTATTCACAGAGTCTGCATACTTTTTACTTTATAACGTTGTAATTTTCACTCAGAGCCGCTCTGAGTTTCAAAATCAAAATGAAAATTTATTTAAAAAGGAAAATATGGTAATTCGATAGCTGTTGTGCGGTATGAATGCCAACAGTTGTAGGATGTTCATTCCTTAGAGTATCTTACTCTAAGGTTCATTCCATATTCATTTTTTTCTAACATTTAAGAACCTAAAATATGAACCTCCTAACAGCAAGAATTGAAACATTTTTAGAGGAAATGATTCCGCCAGTTTTTAAATCTATTCCCGGCAAAACTAATGACGCGTTTACGTCGCTTTCGAATAGTCTAATAAACAAAAGAGCTATTGCTCTAGAAAAATAGAATACTATATTACTTATAACCTAAGATTAAATCAGGTATAACCCATATACGTACGAAATTGGGCCGAAAGCAGGATTTAATATGTATGTGTTATAACTATATTCCATATATTTATGAAAGGGGCTATAGTGTAAAAATGTATATACATAGTGAAGCCATTTAACAGAAAAATTACCGGAATTTGGCAAAAAACGCAGACGCAAGAACAGAAATGACGTCCTGCATATTTGATAAATTATTTTGCAATTGACAGAGATCGAAGAAATGTAAACCAAGCACTTTTTCCTATTTGATATTATTTTATAGTCGTACCGTTTTTTATGTGGTTCTGATGCTAAAATACGGTAGAAGTGTTTACTGAGTGTTTGATACTGAACTAGTGCTGACAAGAAATCAATATGGACTCAATGTTACGCCGAAAATTCGGAAATGGAAGCCCGAATTAGAAAATGAGAGATATTTATCGAACATCGATTCCGTTTTTTTAATATATTATGTCGGACCAAAGAGGAATTCAAGGATAATGGCTACATGCATAAATTATAAAAAAGCCTGCTATCAGTGCTATCCAGTGTAAACTAATTTAAAATTTGATCATTCAATTGACTGAAAACTGTAAGTTAGAAATAAAAGTGTTATTTAGGAATTTGTAATATATTTTTTGAAAATACTTTGATTTATTTTGTGCATATTTATCAAGGAGGTACCTACTAAAATGGTAGCAAAAGTTTTTCATCCATGAATTTTGAAAACTTATTCTCATTGCTGGCCTTGCAAATTATACAGAAAATATTTTTTGTTGTGAGAATTTTTGTATAATTCTCCGAATATTTTAGTTTTAGACTATTTTTTAAGATATCTTCAGAACTGCGGGCGGCGTTCTTAAAATTGGGTTAAACATGTAAATGTATTGAATGTAAACAGTGTTGCCAGAGGTTTTCTGTTTAGTCCGCCTAAAAAGCGGGAGTTTTGAACCATTCAGCGTGAGACTCTCGCCTAAATCGGAAGGCTTGGGAACCCTAGTGTATAAACTAACTGTTTATTAATAACTACGGCAATCTACATATTATTAGGTAGGTAGATTTTTTACTAATTACTCATAAATGAAATCCTTTTTAATAAGGGTTGAGAAGGCTTCCACTTAAAACAAGAAGTCTTGCCTAATTGATATTTCGCCATTAATAGTGAATTGCACGTCTCAGGCAATTAAACGGTTTCTAGTTTTTGTTTTAATTAAATATACTTAGTATTAGCGATGAATGATGATAGTGGTGATCTATGACGAGTAGGGGGCAGGAAAACCTATCGGTATTTTGAAAGTTATCGATATTTAGTGTTGTCAGTTAAGTGCTTTTATATTTATTTTGAAAAATTTCAAGTTTCCTGACCGAGGTTTAATATCGTACAAAATGTACCAGAAATATTTAAAATGTACTCTCGTACAAACAGTATTAAAATGAACCAGATCTGTACAATTGTAGCAGCTTTGGCAATCTACCTGGATAGAAAACCCTAGAAAACTTGTTTCATACGTGTGTAGAAAAATTTTTGTATTATTTTCGAAATTTTGTGTTTTATTTTGAGTAAGTAAAATCATACTTTTTAAAAATGTAAAAATTAAGTTTTTGTTTTATTCGAATGAGAAAAACCGCTTTGCCACCGAATCAAAGTATAAAAGATTGTGTATCTTGTATTGTAAATGTTTTTCCAACGAGTTACAAGTTTATTTTTATTCATAATTTATACAAATTTATCTTTTGTTTCATTTCTAGGTTAATTTATTAATTAACTGATTACGAACTTAGCGTTGCCATCCTGCCGGATCACGAAATGAAGTCTGGTGTGGAGATAAAAAAAAAGAATTCAACCGGGACAAAAATAGCTGATAATTTTGACGATGGAATTAGATATAAAATTATAACCTATAATTCAAAAAAGTATCTAACAAAACACCGAAAAATACTCAAAGAAAAATAAAGTGTGACTTAAATGGACGAAAACGAATCACCTAACTTCCATTGTGTTCCTCGTTTTATAACCAATCGCTCCAACCCTAATACGCATTTTTATTAATTATGAGTTTTGTTATAAAAACTTTAAAAAAGTCAGGCGCCTGAATGGGGATTCGAACACATATGAGCCGCATTCAAAAACGAGCATCTTACCCCCGAGCTAGAAAGCTTATGATGAACGTTCAACAAAACTTATTTATATTCCGCGCAAATAAACGAGAAGCCATCTGCACATTTTTTTTCGTAAAGATCCGCACGGGTACCGCTGCTTTCCGAGCCTTCCGTTTGACATCCTCGTTTTATTATAGATACACCTTTTTATATAGATACGCTTTTTCACATCATCTCTAAAAAAAAAACCCAACCTAACAAGGGCTAACCAATTTTTTTGGCAACAATAAAAAAACACCCACTGCTAGGAATTGATCTCAGTTTACCCGTGAAACAGTCAGACATCGTAATGCTAAGCCAAAAATACCGAAATATAAACAAACTGATTTATATTCTCCACGTGATAATTTCAACCAAGACTCGGCAAGCAGCGGGACTCGGTGGATGTCTAAAAATAAAAAAAATCTGTTATCGATATCCGATATTAGCCTATCTATAAACAAGGATATTAGTTTGTCGTCAGAAAGCAGATTTTTTTATTCTTAACATCCTCACGAGTCTCGCCGCTTGCCTAGTCTTCGTTGATACTTTTTTAATTATTGGTACAAACAAAGAAAGGTGGTTTAAAAAGCGGATTGCGTTTAGGTTACCCCTTCTTATGGTCATTTTTTTTTGAAATGATGTAAAAAACGGATTGGCAAACGTAAGACTCGGCAACAGTGTTGTTCAAAGGATATTTTTAGTTGTGAATTTGGGAGCCTGCGAATTGGGAACTTTTGTACTTTTCTTAGATTAGGTTAGGTTGTGTCAATTGCCAGTGCTGCGCTTTATGATTTATTTTCGAATTTTGGGAATACTTAAAATAAAGTTACAAAAAACAAAATAATAATATTCGTTAAACTTATGTGTTAAAATACAAATGATTTAAAATATGAAACTGATGAAACTACATTTCTATTACGTCGTAGTTTTAATTTGAACAAAACATGTTTTATATTTTTTATAAAATAAAAAAAACTACTAAAATATAATGTTAATTTCTTTAAAAACACACAACACTATGACGCCAATATTAATCTGAAAGAGATCCTCCTAAAAATATAATTTTTGAAAGAGCTTCTTCTAAATGGTTATAATTTTAAGCAAATAGTGGCAATACTGGGGCCGAAGCACTACAGAAGTTGCATTTATAATCTTAAGCAAATAGAGCCAACACTGTATGAGGGTTGCATCAATTGCTAAAGTACTTCAAGAAAATATTTTTAAGGTTGACTTGAGTGATTTTGGCTCTATTCCTACTGGAATAATTTGGTTGTATTGTATGTTTAACGTTTATTTTTCTAAAAAATTTATATACCTAACATTTCGTCCCATTGTTAACACCGACGCTGGCAAAATTGATGTCGATTGATCTATCTTGATAACTTCGATGTACAAACATCAATATATCAATGTTTCAAAAACATCGATGCATCGTTGCCATTCCTAATGTTGGCAACACAGCAACACTGGCTTTAGGTTCGTGGATAAGATATGTTTTTAGGTTAAGTTCCTTTTCAACTCGTGCCGGCTTGGGGTTTTAAAGAGAAATCCCTCTAAAGTATCTAGTGTTGTTAGTTGGGTTTATGATATTAATTTTCTTTAAGAAAAAATGCTAAAATTAGGAGACACCTTTCCAAATTTTTTTGTTAAAACGACGTTTGGTGATATGCATTTACACGATTGGTTTAAAGAATCGTATGTATTGTACTTTTTTTATTTTTGTTTACTTTTGTCTTTAGTTTGTTTACTATTATCTTCCTGTTTATTTTTTTAGGTGGGGTATTTTATTTTCACATCCAGCAGATTTTACCCCAGTATGCACTACAGAGTTGGCTAGGGTAGTCCAGTTAAAAGATGAGTTTGCTAAACGAAATTGTAAGTTGATAGCGTTATCATGTGATTCCAATGAGTCCCATTTAAAATGGACAAAAGATATCAAAGTATATGCTCAATCTGATGATGCAGAATTTCCGTATCCAATTATAGCTGATGAAGATAGAGAAATTGCTGCTGAATTGCAGATGATTGATCCAGATGAGAAAGATTCAACAGGGTTACCATTAACTGCTAGGGCAGTTTACATTATTGATCCAAAAAAGAAGATGAGACTATCAATCCTATACCCCGCAATCACTGGAAGGAATTTTAAGTATGATTCAAAGCCGTGTCACTCAAAGTACCTATCTAAAAACACAAAATTGAGATTTTATTTTTCAATCCACATAAAAGTGGCTTCTTAATAGTATTTTGAACAGGGAAAAATTACAGTTTTGTTTAAATAAATTCTATTCAAATTTAAAATGTAAACAAAATAAATTAAAAGTTACTTAGTTTTATTTTGTATTGTATTTTAAACTCTTTTTATTTATTTTTAGTGAAATATTAAGGGTGCTTGATTCTCTCCAGCTATGTGATAAATATAAAGTTGCTACACCAGTGGACTGGCAGGTATGTTCTTTACTTTTCAAAAAGTTTTTCACAGTCTTGGTTGATAATGACCTATATTCCAAGTGGTGGGACAAAAATCATGTGGAAAATGAAAAAAACATTAAACAATATGTTTTTTGTTTGCTAAAACAAAAAATATATAAAAAATTCTATCACCTCTGATGAAAGTGCAAACCCTAAATATGCAAATTAGGTACAAGAACTTGGTTTTTGTGCAATAAATTGTTTTCTTTTTGTCCTATGATAAATAGGGTGGTATATAAAATAAAAGCTTATAAAATTCTCTACAAAAAGGTTCTATGCACTTTTAACACTAGCACTATTGCCATATCAGCCACTTTTAGTTTTTTTTCAAACAGAACAATTAAGTATTAAGTTTTTTAAAAAGAAATGCTAATTTATTTCTAATATCAAAATAAACTTTCTAATTCTTTTCAAGTCGGAAGAATATGCACACTCACATATAATGCGAATAATCATGTGTAGTACCTTATTGATTTCTGGCTCCTTGAGATTTCCACCACTGTAGTGAGGTTACATTTTGTAATATTTTGTTAGAAAACATGTTTTTTTTTTTTGAAAAGGGGTCTGATTTGGTTTATAATTATTAATAATGATAATAATCCTAAGTTTGGAAAATGTTTACCAGCAATATCTAAAGCAGCTTTGTTCTATTTGCTTGTTAGAGGGTATTCATTTTCATTTCTGAGAGGATCCAGTAAGTATGCCAAAATGGGAAAAGGTGTTCAAGCTTGATTATATGTTGTTTCGAAGGGCTGATATTGATGTAAATTTGTGTCCTTATATTTGACATCAAAAATATCCATCCAAGTTTTTTCCATGTCTCAACTGCATTAGAAAGAAAGAAAGAAAGAAAAATGTATCCATGCTACATACACTACAGTGTTTACATACATAAAAAAAGTTCATGTGTTTAAGTAAAAGTATTTTAACATTTAAGAAACATTAGAAATCATACATTTTACAGAAAATAAATATGATTGTATTACAACATGTCTGAGAAATCGTTAATAAAGAATTCATCCAATGAGTAGAAACACTTTTTAATAAGATATTTTTTAACAACTTAAATCTTTTTGAAGGTTACACTTTAATTTGAGGTGGCAGCAGGTTAAACATTTTAGGGCCAAAGAAAGATATACCTGTTTTCGTTCTGTCAATTCTGTAATACCTAATAAATATGTGGTCAGTATTTCTAGTATGGTGACTGTGTAGACTTATGACCATACCATAGAACAAAACTACATTTTAGTATATTATGATTTTCAAGTCTAAATAAAACCTTGAAAAATAAACATCATTATTCTGTTCATTAATATATTACCTTTATTAACAAAAAAAAATTAAAAAGTTATTCACACGAACAAAAAAATAATAATGATAGGCATGGCGGACTGGTGTAATGCGTGCGAATCACTCAATGAGGATGGTTGACATATGGATGGGTGCAAGATATTGACTTAACAAAAACATTCCTTTTTTGAATTAGAGTTTATGGCATAACAGTGCAATCACACTCTTTTAATTACCAACTGCTGTTTTTTTTTAAATACTATAAAGCCATTGTTTTTAATATGGTGCGCCCTCCCACCCTGGCTGTGCCACTGATTAGCTTCTTTTCTCCTTTTTGTTTGTTCCAAGCATTTGACAAATGGGTATTTCGTAAGAATTTTGCAGTTTGCACTACATGATCACATATTTTACATTTAAATCCATGGAAAGTAAATTTAATATATGAGCAGAACAACCGATTGTAAAAATGGTGTAATCCAGTGCTTCCAAAATTTTTTTTGCACACTGTTCATATTTGCTGCATCATTTGTCACAAATCTGGTAACTGTAGCAATATATTAATCTTTATACTTTTTAATAAACCAATGGCAATATCTGCTAGGTCTGGATGACCAGAAGAATCAATACTTTTTAGAAGAACACTACTTCCATTTTTCGTGGTCAAAGCTGAACATTTTATAGTCTTTTTGTGAATATTGGACCAATCATCGATGGACATACAAAAGAACGCACCAGATAATTTCTTAAAAGATTTAGAATTTTTTTCTTCAAATGTTTTGTTTAAAAGGTTTTATGACAACTAAAATCTTAAAGGTGGTTCGTATGTTCAATTGACCTGGAACTGCCATTCATGACAAAAATTGCTCTTGCTTGTCTAGTTCTTCATATTTTGACATGTTCTTATAACAAAGCAGGATAAGGAGGTTAAACTATAGCTGCTTGGTCTTATATATAACTCATGAAACTATGATTATAGTATTTGGGTTTTTTTACTGACTGGGAGCCCTGGGGAGTTGTTTCTTCATCACGTAACTCACTTTGCTGATTTTTACACATTTCCCAGTTATTTTTAAACTTATCGACAAGTCTGTTTATTTACATTTTGAGTGACATCCAAGTTTGCATGTAACTTATTATTTACAATCATTAAATTTTCATGATCATGAAACATGATCAGAAAAGGTAAAACATTTTAATAATAAATTCATAAAAATTTTCAAAAAAAAGTGGAATTTGGAGTGTATTGGAAATAAAACAATTAAAATCCACTGATTTCAGTTATTTGATTAATAATAATAGTTACTTTCTTGTTAATTTCAATTTGAACATACAGGGTGAAAACAATATGAAAGTGCAAGTAAAGATATACAATATTTTGTCTGTATAAGAAGTATTGGTTTAAAAATATTTGAAGATAGTTTGAGAATATACATACAAATATATATGTATCAGTCAGCGTTGCCATACGACCCGATTTTTGCGAGACTTCCCGATTTTTGATTCAAATAAATATGTCCTTCGAGGAAAAACAAAAGTCCCAATTAAAAAAAAACTTTAGTTAAATGGCATTTTTTACACAAATCTTTTTCTAGCATGTAAAAACAAGTGCAGATGACATTCCCAGTTTCTCAGTACTTTTCCTCAGGCTTTTAGTAAAAGTAGATTAGCAATGTATCGATATATATCGTGCGACCCCACGCCTCATTTCGAGGTTACACACGCTGCGTCGAGACCTATCTATTGTTACACTATTTATTAGTAGTTCTTTACGCCCGAAATATGTTTGGAGTAAATTTTGTTTGTTAATATCCTTACTACAATACAGATACTTTTAAAATTATAGGTTTGTAATCTTTCAAAAATTCCTTCTGTCTGGTTGAAATGAAGGTATAGAGAGTATAATTGGATAACTTCAAAATTAAGATAAAGTCGTTATGATATTTTCTACTTAAGAAAAATAATATAATGATCTTTTAGAAAGGAGATGATGTAATGGTACAACCTTCTGTGACTGATGAAGACTGCAAGACTCAATTTCCTTCAATAACAGTGGTAGCTTTACCCTCTGGACAGAATTATATTCGAAAGACTGCAATAAAAGAATAATTTTAAATATACCTGATTTCTAAGAGCAATCTATAGATCTGTAATGAACAATTATTATATCATTTCCTTTTCTCAAGGGAAATATATGTCAGTTTCTCAGTTTCATTGTATTAACATATAAATTTAAATCTTTAACTTTTGCATTGACTTTTGTATAAAAGGATAAATGTTAAGACAATTACAAAAATGTTTATATTTTTGTCTGTTCCATGATATCGAATATTTGGTTAATATAAGTTTGTTATAAATATAATATTATTTTTATAATGAAAAGATATGTAATATTTAATACATTAAATTAATTTTTGGTGGTGTTTTTAAGGTGTAAAGTAGATTACTATAAAAATGCAGGAGTAATCCCTATTTTATATACTGAATGTGCACTATTGATTTCAATAAAGTGATATACCTAGCAGTTTTTAAAAATAAACCTTATCTTAATTGAAACTGTGGTAATTGGACAATATTTAATTTTCAATAAAATAGTCATATTATTGTACTATTGAAAATACAAAAGCTATTCTTTTATAAGCTCGTTTAAAATTTATCCCATATGTTACAATATCAAAAACGTTTTATTCAAAGAATAGATATTTTCATGAGGTTTAGACTTAAGGACTGCTGTACGGTCAGAACTATTACTATGCATATCCCGAAGAAAATCGTATTAGTACTAAATGTATAATTTTTCATGTCTGGTCAAAAACAATATTCTCTGGGGTATAATTTACCCCAGAACTGTTTAAGAGCTGTCATTTCAAGTTGTATCTATTAGATGGCGGTAGGTGAAATGGGACACTGACAAAATTTTGTCGGACAGCCTGTCGAAAACAGTATTACTTAGACTCGCTACGCGGAAATATTTGTTTATCCGAAGAAAACAGTATTAATTATTAAGGTTGTGTACTGTGCGATACAAATTTCTTACATTTTCCCGAAGAAAACCATATTATTTGCCTTTGATACGATTTTTCTTCAGTTGACAAGGTAAGGGAATTCTAATTTATTCGTGAAAAACTATTATTCTAGGTTAATGCAGTTTTTGCGGGTATATTTAACTTAATACACTTGTACAAGTTTTATATTTCCTTTTTTCCGATACCTGATAAGCTTTTTTAATAGTTTAAAAGGTTTCAGATGTCAACATCTGTCCCTTGTTATAACACAAGAACTGAAAGCATGGCTTATTTGCGTGGAAAGAATAATACCAATAAAACAACTGAAACTTTTCCTACTTCCAAATTTCCAAGATCTGAAGCTAATGTCAGCGTTGATTTTGAAAATAAAGAAAATTTGATTGAGCAATGGCACGGAAACCCCAAAGAAGAGCTCTAATCCTGAATTTTTTCTTTATTGAGTCACTTGAAACAGTTGAATTTGAGATATCATCAGATATGGACAGAAATTTAAATCACGCTGTTCAAAATGCAGTATCGGATTTAGCAACAAGGCATAGTCACTTTACTAAGACTTTAATTATTTATCAATCTGAAACCAGCAACAGTAAAATCTATAAAAATGATACACAACAAAATAGTTTTATGAAAGAGTTTGAAGAGGATATTGACGATAACGTAAAAGATCACGAATTTTTAAGTTCTTTGTCGGCATTATGTAGTACTTGCTCATCAAGTTCTTCATCAAGTTCATCAGACGAAGAAGAAAATGAGTATGGAAAAAAGCAGTTAAGTCAGGAAAAAGGAGACGAAAATAATTTACGAAGAACCCAAATTGAACAAGTTTTGAGAACTGATGATAAAAACAATCCTGAACCTGAAGGCAACTCTGCAAAACAAGTAAAAAAAAAGACAACAACATGAGGCAGAACATATAAAAACCAAAGCTAAGGTCTTACGAAACGCCGGAAAAGAATACGTATCCTCTGCAGAATGTAACAAGATAATACCTGCGAAAAAGATAAAGGGTACCTATAAGGCAAATTGCATTTTTAATTGTTTAAGTAAAATCAGCGAAATACTGCAAAATCTAATATTTACGGACTATTACAATTTGTTAGAAGAAAGGATTTTCTTCTGAAGCATATGGAATTAATGCCACCTAATACAAGATTAAAAGAAGTTAATAGGAGGCCAAATTATTCCTTTTATTTTCAAACCGAAAATGAATTAAAAAGGGGTGTGTAAAATGTTTTTCAAAAAACACCTTGGATATAAATGACAGAAGCATTTTAATTGTAAGGAACAAAACTATTGCTTCGGGATCACGTATTGGAGACTTGAGAGGAAAACACGAAAACCATAAAATACTGATACAGATAAAAAACAGATAAAAAATTATATAAGAACTCACATTAATGCTATATCTAGAGTTGAATCGCAAGTGTATTGCTGAATTATACAGAGATTACAAAGATTTGTGCAAGTCTGAAGGAAGACTATTTGGAAAATATCACATGTACTCAGATATTTTCAATCAAGAATTTAACATATCCTTTTTAAAACGTTTGCGTCTTTCGTCGCCGTTTGCACTGTTCTTAAAGTTTACTTAACGCAAAGCAATGGGTACGGTTATATTTTTGCTGCCATCTGTTTCAGTTTGCGCTAGCCGTTGAAAAGATGGTGATCTTTAACTTTGACGGAAGCGGCTGGCGAAAATCGATGTTTGCGTTAAGCAGCAACCAATGAAATTGCTGAATTTTAGAGGGCCTTTTAAAACCTTTGTCGTTCGTAATAAATTTGACATTAATATATACATATAACATACCCTTCTATTTAAAAAAACTGCTTGTGATCATTGTCTTTAAATTTAAGGAAATACTAGTAGGAATTTTCAGTATTTCCACCCCAATTTACAGGCCGAATTCGCGTTTTTCTTTGCCGTCTTTGCTTCAACAACTTTACAGCTGCGACACACATTAACATATCCACAATGCCTAGCCTTTACTAGGCATCATTGCTACGATTTTGATTATCCATGCGCAGCAAATTAAAAAAACGCACATAAACTGAAAAACAAGCAAGACAAAAAAGGCGATAAATATAAACACTAAAGTAAGGTTAGTTTTACAGGCGATGCAAAGCGCAAACGTTTTTTAATATATAAGTCGGGCTAAGAACCAGCGTAAACACTTAGCTCAAACGGACGAGGCAAGACGCAAACTTTTTCAATCTATAACCTAGGCTTTAAATACTTTGAGGAAAAGTCAAATGCCGCCCGCCAACAACGAAGACCTGGAAATTACTTTTTATAGTGATGACTGCGGAGCCCAAAATAAAAATAAGTGAGTACTTTTAATTTTGTTTATTTTTGTTTTAGATACATGTTGCTGTTTTAATGTATGCAGTACGAGTACTTAAGATAAAGAGTATTTCTCATAAGTAAATAAGGAGACAGCACACATTCAACAATTGAGAAAAAAGTTTGTTCAATAATTAAATTGTATAGTTTCCGGTCTTTTTTGTTCAAGGTATCAAAGGGTTCCCAATAAATCAGACCAAAACAATGTGATATAATTTTCTTTTATTACGATTTTTTTATTCAGCAACGTTTGGGCGGTCGTTTACCACCATCATCAGGCTAAAATACATAAATTTTATTTATACATTTTAAATTGTAAATACAAAGGACAGAAATATGGAATGACACTACAAGTAGATGTTTTGTTTTTTTTTGTGATAGGTTGAAAAAGAATAAAATATTACATACATACATTTAAATTCAAAAACAACAAACAAACGTAAATATAGCTAATACACGTTATATGTATATTGTTATTATTAGTAGGTAACCAAGAGAAAAGAAACAGAGACAAATCTTGTTTTTTTATATATCTTAAAGAAATGTATTACTAATTTTTTTTTAGTTTAATAAAGGCATCAAAACAAGTAATACATAAACAAATATTACCATACCTTTTTTATGGGGAGGTGTGCACCAGTTCAAAGCATACCTTTTGTTGTTCTAATTAGTATGTGGAGTCATATTTCGCTAATACCTTTTTTTTTTATATATATTTCTGTTATTTCTACACAAGAAACACTCTCTGCAATGTACGAGTTTCAAACTAGCTCTAAACAGCGTATTGGAATAATGTAATTTGGATGATTATTTTATAATTTTAACAGGTGAGACACCTGTGGTGCTTTTATTTAAATATTAAAACATTAGTGGGTTGTCAACTGTTTTGCGACTGGAAAATATAAAACTTGGTTTTTTTGGTTTAAACAGTTTAACGCCAGATGTCAAATCGGGATTTTATTTTCAGAGATTAATTTTATTTAGTTTATGTAATGTATTAAATTGTTTTTTTGATTGAAAAGAAAGAAAAAGGAAAATATGTTTTGATGTTAAATGTTCTATTAAATTAGATGTTTATAAAATGAAATTATGTTATCATAATCAGTTTTTTGATTCATATTGTTTGGAAAGTTGTGAATGTATAACGTTTCCAAAATTAGTCTTTTGATACGATTCTCTTCAGTGTGTAATATTGAAAAATTGTTAAAATCAAAAGCATGTAATGTTGTTAGAGAGTGGTTACATAAGCCTGAATGCGAGGGGTTATTTTTACGAATATTATAGTTGTGTTGATAAAAGCGTTTTTTTGTGTATTGTGATGTTTCACCGATATATACAAGAGTAGGGTCACAAGACATACATTTCTTTTATTACGAGGAAAAAAGCAATTTTCAATATGATCAGTTCTTTTGAATATTTTCTTCATAAATGGTCTCGTTCAAATAATAATGAAAATCAAGAAAATAACATAAGACAAATTACTGCTGAATGTATTAACCTACTTGGAAAAACTAAATCAGAACATTCAAAATATGAATTACAATAATTCTATAAAAAAATCAGCTGCGATCTTGCTCGAGCTAAAAAGTTCTTAAGAGAAAATAAAGATATCATTTTGATAAGAGCCGATAAAAGTAATGTTAGCGTAATAATGAATAAGCAAGTGTATGATTCAAAAATGATGGAATTGTTGTCAGACACTAACAGCTATTGTACTATCCAAAACAATATTAAGAATATTCAGGATAAAAATAATTCCATGCTTAGTGAATGGTGCAAACATTCTTATATCGATAAAACCACATATTATAAGCTAATGTATCACAATGGAAATTTATGTAAAATATATGGTTTAGTTAAAATACACAAAGAAAACATGCCCCTTAGACCTGTAGTATTTAATACTGGTAGCCCTCTTTATGCTATTTCTGTCTTTGTATCACAAATTTTAAAAAACCTAGTTTTAGAATCACCTTACACTATTAAAAACTCTTTTCAATTGAAAATTGAAATTGCAAATCTTAAATTAGATTTAACTTAAAAATATAAGTTTATATCTCTTGATGTGGTATCTCTATACAAATACACCGATTGCCACCGCTGTCGATTACATAAATATAAATTATCATTGTCTAAATATAAATATACCTAAAAACTAATTTGTTTCTGCTATACAGTTTATTTTTAATTCGTGTATTTTCTCCTACAACAATATTTACAAACAAATATACGGCTGTCCTATGGGTTCTCCTCTGTCGCCAATAATGGCAGATTTAGCTCTTTTTGCCCTTGAACAGCAAGCTTTCAGTAGTTTCTCTTTTAACATTCCTTTTTATACAAGAAACGTAGATGATACGTTACTTTTAGTGGAACCAGAAAATATAAATAATATTGTTCAGTCATTTAATAATCTTGATAACAGGCTCACATTTGCAGTAGAAATTCCTGATAATTCTTCTATTAATTTCTTAGATATCACTCTCAATCTTGAAAGCAATAACAAAGTCACCACAAATTGGTATAAGTAGAAGACTTGGTCTGGCAGATACTTAAATTTTTATCCTATGAAGTATAAAATATCAATTATTAGGAATCTTGTAGACAGAGCAATTCTACTGTCCTGTGGTGCTTTTATTTAAATATTAAAACATTAGTGGGTTGTCAACTGTTTTGCGACTGGAAAATATAAAACTATTGTTTTTTTTGGTTTAAACAGTTTAACGCCAGATGTCAAATCGGGATTTTATTTTCAGAGATTAATTTTATTTAGTTTATGTAATGTATTAAATTGTTTTTTTGATTGAAAAGAAAGAAAAAGGAAAATATGTTTTGATGTTAAATGTTCTATTAAATTAGATGTTTATAAAATGAAATTATGTTATCATAATCAGTTTTTTGATTCATATTGTTTGGAAACTTGTGAATGTATAACGTTTCCATTCCATTTCAGCGAGACCATTTATGAAGAAAATATTCAAAAGGACTGATCATATTGAAAATTGATTTTTTCCTCGTAATAAAAGAAATGTATGTCTTGTGACCCTATTCTTGTATATATCGGTGAAACATCACAATACACAAAAAAACGCTTTTATCAACACAACCATAATATTCGTAAAATAACCCCTGGCATTCAGGCTTATGTAACCACTCTCTAACAACATTACATGCTTTTGATTTTCAGATTAAAATGGTAAAAGTAGAAAAACATAACCCTACATGTTTTTTTTTTATAAAAAATCATGTTCTTATTTCCAATGGAAGTGTGTTAAACAAAGCGACAAGGGGATCTGGATCTGCGGATTCCTCTTTGCCAGCAGAATTCAAACTTAGAAAAGCATATAATTCAAAACTCCCAAGTAACGAGAATTAGAAAAAACATTTCAAACTTCTTCTTGACAAACATTTTATACCAGATTTTTACAAACATTTTGTATTTTTGCGTCGATTTTGTTACCAAAATATTAAAAATGCTTAGGACTAAATACTTTTCTGCGTTATTTGTTTGATTGAATTCACTTTTCATCCACACTTTACAAAATTTAAAATATATTTTTGAAGAAAATCCTGTTAAGTAAAAAAAAATCAAAAATGTTTGGGTTTTTTGAAAACGTGGCCGAGATATAATTTGATACCTTTTTTAAGAACTTGTTATAGTTGACAAAGATAAAACAATATTACAAATAAAACATCTCTGTGGGAACAAATGTATTATCTTAATTCTTTAAGGGCTACTCCTTCAAAATTGTTAGTTTTTGACTTTGTTCTTTCGGATGTGCGTACTAAAAAATATGCTGTTTTCAGAATTTTATTTTGGGAGTATGATATTTTGAAGTATGTAGAGTGATGATATGGATATGATACTATTTTTATACGCACCAACAGGCGTTTATATTTTTAAGTTCATCTAACTCAAGTCTTGAAGAGTACAGTTTAGAATCTGAATTAAAACAGTAATTGAGAGTAAAAACCCAAGTGAGCCTAAGCCAAACATGTGACCATCAGTCAAAAAGGTACCACTTTAGTAAATGAAAATGAACATTATGATCACTGGCAATTTGGATAAGTGTATGTATCTCTTGAAAGTATGAGGCCGCTTTTATGTAACTATTTAATTCTATAACCTCTATTGTAGCCTTGACTGTGTTGAGATTTAGAAAATCTCCAGGTTGTGTGCTGAAAATCTATGACATTTAGACACAATAATTTGATTATTTGCGTAATTTAGTAATTATAGTGAAAACAATAGAATCCGCGGTAAAACGTAGAAGCAATACAAATATAGCTTGTTGTAGTTTGGGTCCGGCTAATAGTAATAGAGAAATGTTAGTTTCTTTGGTCGAACCGTCAAAGAAGATACAAAATTTAGTGCTTAAGCTTTCAGGTCTATATTAAGATGGAGATTTGGGCACAGACAGCACCTGAGGCATATTCAAGATAATCACTCCTAGATTGTTTTAAATTTTCTTCATATAGGTATATCTGGATTTGCCTGAAGGCGTTCGATTGAAGAAGAACGACTCCCCGAATTTTCAAAAACGGATAACAATCTTTAAGGGGAATTTTTACAATGTAACTACCATTTTGGTGAAGAGTGTGAGTTTCAGAAAATATCTGCCCGGTTGTAACTTCCTCTGGAGAACAAGTAACTTGAGGGACCTCGTGCAAGTTGCCAAACCTAACTTTGTTTTCAAGTAAAAGGGTTAGAGTACTACAAAACGTTCTCGGGACGAAACAGAATCATGTATTGATGGAACATGATCTAGGATTATCCAATAAGGATAAGTATTAAATGCCTCACACTTCTCAATCGATTTATAAATTTGTTTTTTTGAAGAATAACTTGTAACTAATATTAAGTTTCAGCTATATGTCAATAATTACTAAAATTAACCTCAGGTAAATTATTATTTTCACGAATTTGGAGTATTACTGTGAAATCAAGATTAACTTGAGGTTAAATTGATACTTGTTAAATGAAAGTGCATGTTACTTTGTGAGAATGTGAAAAATATCAGACATTGTGTTTCCCAAAACATGAACACAATGGGTATCTGTTCAAATATAACCGATTGCAACATTTGGTCATAATACAATTTACCTGATTTTTACTATCCAGTAACGAGCAGGTCGCTATGGTTAATTTTTTGAGGTGAGGCATTTTTTTCGGATTTCTCGTGTACAAATTCGTTCGTTAACGGGCAATATCCGAGCACGGGATGTAGCTTAAAAAATAAAAATGGGGGACTTTGAAAGCATTTTGCGCAGTCGAAAACCTGACAACTTTGTCAAGGTAAAAAAAGGTTCAATTGGGAATATAAAGTATATTCAAAATCATATAGGATGCCATACCTCAAAGGCCGAGAAAGCGGTCGAAAAGCAAAAAAAACTAAAAAAAATGTTCCTGCCTTTTCAATTTTCCCATTTCACTTTTTTTTTGTGAAGAGTATCTAGGGGCAAAAATTGTTTATGAGACCCCAAATTTCCTCCAAGGTATTGGCAAACTTAAATTCTAATTTTGTATTCATATATTTTCGTATAGTTTTACGTTTGGACCTGTAGCATATAAATTATGGTTGATATTAGGCAAATTAAGTAAAAACGGAAAGAAAACGTCTTTAATTTTCTCTAGAGACTGGTGTAAAAATCAGCTCGATCGATAATTTTTGTTTAGGAAGGGTACGGACCTTCACTAGTATTGCATTAAATATCTTTTTAATTGAGAATTCAACATTTTTTTTTGTAAATATATGAAGCTGTATTTTTCAGGAAGAAGATACTGATGGAGACACCCAATATATTGCATTGGAGATATAGGTACATCCATGACATAAGGAAATATCGCTAAGAAGGTCGAAATATTGTTTATATTGATGAAACTTGGGTGGATAATGACTTAACCTTGAAGAAATGCTGGCAGAGTGAAAATGTTTTTTCTGGTGGGATATTGGTGCCTCTCATTAAAGTCATTAAAAAGATCTCCATTATTTGAAACAAACATAACACAGTCCAAGATATACATACTAGTAAGAGTTAAAATATTATTTTCAATAAATACTTTTCTACAACTATCCTGCAGTCTTAATTTAAAAATAGACACTTTTTTTGAAAAACAGAGATTCTAGCAACATCAACTGAATTTTCCCAAAAGATAAGGCCATATCTGATACTTGATTGAATAAATTCATGATAGGCAGATAGAGCATCATCCTGACCAATCCTCTCAGCCACAATTTTCAAGGTATACCAGTACTTAGAAACTTTTAAGGCCACACCCTCAATGTGTACACTTCAACAGTCTTCTATCTATTTCAACTTACAGAAAAGATATGTTTTCCTTTGATATTAACTGTTCATTATTGTACAAAATATTGAAATCATTATTTACTCTATTTCAGTGGCGGCTCGTCAGTATATTGAAGGGTGAGGCTACATGAGGTTAATTTTGTTTAAATGTGAATAAATTTCCACGTCACCCATGAGGTATTATTCTGCGACGCGTTGACCTTTTTTTTTAATGGAGGTCATCGCCAATAGCCCTACTAAACCATTAAAAACTAAAAAAATAAACTCTAAAAAAAGTAAATAAAAAGTAAACAAAACAAGTAAAATATGTACACCTATCACTAAAATATAGCGGTGATTGCGATAATAAAAACATAATTCAGTTTATTAAAACTTAAAATAAATAGTTGTATGAAATAAGATAAAAAAACTACTTTTTGTACATTAAATCTATACGTCTGTCTTTTAAGGTTGCAAATTTATCTATAATTTGGTCGTAAAAGTTTTGGTCTTCACTAAGTTCTGACAGTAATTCCTGCTCTATTGACATCAATGCTAAACCCGAAAGCCGTTCTTGTGTCATTGTGTTTTTTAGGTAGGTTTTGATCCGTTTAAGACATGAAAAATTTCGTTCGGCCGATACACTTGTTGCGGGAATAGTTAAAACTAAATTAAAAAGCTTCCGCAAAAATTGCTTCAAAATCTTTAAATAACAAAGCTAGACTTTTTTCGACATCTAAATTTGAAAATTGTTCATCGCTATACAATACAGAAAGCTCATTCTTTAATCTATCTCTGTCAAAAATGTTTGGATAATTTTTTAATAAATTATTTAATAAGTCGTCTGGAAAGCATTTAACATATTCCGAATATTTTGTGCAATCGACTAAAGCAAAGAAATTTAAATTTTCAAACCGCGTCCCTAATTGAAGAATTATACAATCTATTATTTCGAAATATAATATTTTATATTTAGTAAAAATATCAAAGTCGCTAGAACATTGCCCTCGACGTGTGTTAGTTGGCAGAATAGTGGCTTTTTTAGCAATATTGAAAAGTTCTTTGAAATGGTCCTCGTTTCTAAATTCAATAATTCGTTGCTTGGCAAGGTTTATTTGCGAAATGCAGTAATTTATATCTCAATGCTTTAACTGTAATATTTGAAACAGTACATCAGTGCAACTAAAAATTTGTTTATAAATATGCGTTAAAAGGCAAAATTCGAAATCATTAAAATGCTTTAGAAATCCTTTTGCACCATTAATAGATTCTGTTCCAGAACTTAAGTCATTAATAATAGTTTCAAATACTATAATTAAATTGTCCCATTCATTAGCCACTAAGTTTAAAATTTTAGACCGTGTATACCATCGCGTTTCTACAGCTCGCGGAATTCTTTTACCTACTACTATATTAAGCACAAAAGACCGTTTTGGTGATTGGTGGAAATAATTTGGTATTCCTAATAAAGTGGCAAAAAATATACGACTTTGGGTAATCAGTTTTGTTCCCTGTTGTAAAACTAGATTTAATCTGTAGGCGCAACAATGAGTAAACATAGCTAAAGGAGCAATAGATCTAACTTTTGTTTCTGTTATGTCAGTACTATCATCCGCAATTACGCCAAAAAAACAACAATCGGTGTCATTGATTTCTTTTTTTATATATTCTTGAATATAGTCATGTATGCAACCAATTAGTTCATTTTGTATAGTCTTAGATTGTCCCGTAAAAATATTACTAAATTTAGCACAATGTTCAGTAAGTTCGGCATTTCTTTTTATTAAGCATGCAAATATTTCCTTAAAATTGCCACGGTTAAAAGAATCTGTTGTTTCATTATGACCTCGAAATGCCAAGTCCTGTTTACCCAAAGTAATAGTAACATCAATTAAATAATTTAATAATAAACGGTTTTTTCGAACATTTTCATTATAAACAATTTTATTAAGACTTGCATTTTCTTGTAGTGCATCCGCAATAGTCGCCTTATTTTGCTCCAGTCTTGTAAGTGCTACCGAATTTTTAATATGCTCTCTTGAACCTTCATGCGATTTTACTGCTCGTGAAAAATTTTTTAAATCCGAATATCCGCCCCCTGAACTCCAATTATTTTTGACGCAACCTAATAAAATACAAGGTCAACAATATAAGCTTTCTTTATAAATACTTCCGCATAGCCACCTATAAGTTTCGTACCAAGATATTTGAAAAGTTCTTGAATATTTTTTACCTTGCCTCTTAACGTTAAATATTGCTAAAATTTTCGGCGTCGGACGGCTACCTAATATCTGTTTCTTTTCAGTTTCGCTTCTTCTTAAAAAAGGCGTTTCAATTAATGAAGCAATAATGTCGTGAATAGGATTAATTTCAAAAGCAAAAAGCAAATACAAAAAATGGAACGGTCCAACTTACCAAATCAAAACAAAACAAAAACTTACTCACGCGTATTTATTCACCTTAAAAGACAGAAAGCCCTCAATCAGCGATTATCGCAATCTATTTCCTATTTCTTTCTCAGCCGCACGCACCACGTAAAAAGAAGCCGATGGAATATTTCGCTAGTCATGTGATTTAAATAACCAATAAAAGCATAACCAAGCTACAGATTTATCGCCTCAAGAATGCAATAGAAAACGCGTGCATCGGCAATCGCCATCCCGCTCTGTCGTAATCAGGTGACTCGCCGGCCTCGGCACCGGCCGTTGATAAATAGGTCAGAAGTCGAAACTTTCCAAGCTAAAATTATTTCGCCTCATTTGAGAGCACTTTCTTTAGGAATGGGTTTGCACGGATTGCACGGTCGGTTTTTTGATGTGGTCAGAATTTATGTTCTAAAATATTTATTATGGGATTATATTTTGTTTTTTTTTTAATGTTATTATGTTGTAAAACTGTTAAAAAGTATATTTCTAATTGGTAATAGATAAAAAGTTATATAAAAACATTCTCTTTTCCTTTATTTTGGGGGTGAGGCGCGGCCTCAGAGGCCTACCCTGACGAGCCGCCACTGCTCTATTTCCAAAAAGAATGCACTAGGTCTTTCAGTCTAGGGTCATATGGGGATGAACTGGCAACATTTTGGTAAAAATACAATATGGCGGAGCAAAATGGCGGCCTAATGAAATGTGTAAAAAGCTACAACTAGAAAACTACTTATCCAATTTATCTGAAAAGTTGCAAAAAAATCGAGTATTACGTTGAAATGAACTGGTAAAATTTACGTACAATACTAGGATGGCCTAATGAAATATTTAAAAATCAGCCTGGAAAACTAGTTATTAAATTGATTTAAAATGTTTTGCAAGAGTTAAGTGTAATAGAAAGGTAAACGGCTAGAATTGTGGTACGAATCCAAGATGGCGGAATACAATGGCGGCCTAGTAAAATGGTAACATCCAGGTATGTATCCAAGATGGTAGAAGAAAATGACGGCCTAATAAAATATTTAAAAAAATTAGTTCAAAAACCTTAAATTAAGCCCAAAAAAGCTGAAGTAATGATGTTAATAAAAATATTTGAAAATACACTGTATATTGGTTACTAAATTAATATGGGCAAAAGTAAATTGGGTCACACTTCCCTATTCCTTGTAAAAGGTATCATAACCAGGGAAAGAATTGAAAGTAAAGGAAATTTACCGATTTATTAAAATTTTCAAGTAAATTATGTGATAAAATTTATTAACCAAAGGTAACAGGGATTAAATGTAATAAAAATATTTACTATATATATATATATATATATATATATATATATATATATATATATATATATATATATATATATATATATATATATATATATATATATATATATATACATATATATATATATATATATATATATATATATATATAATATATATATATATATATATATATATATATATATATATATATATATATATATATATATATATATATATATACATATATATACATATATATAGATATGTATATATATATATATATATATATATATATATATATATATATATATATATATATATATATATATATATATATATATATATATATAAGTTTTTATTTTTCTTGGGTATAGGTTTAATTAATAAAACTTTTTTTCCTGCAACTAGCTCGACGAAAAGCATTTTATTGCGTGTCTTGGAAACGACAATATTATTTTAGTAATAATTTTGATGTTCTACATCAACTGAAGAACATCAAAATTACTACTAAAATAATATTGTCGTTTCCAAGACATGCAATAAAATGCTCTTGAAAATGCTTCAAGCAAGAAGCGAAACTTTGAGCTAGTTACAGGAAAAAAAGTTTCATTAATTAAACACCTGTACCCAAGAAAAATAAAAACTTTTAGTATAAAGTATGGTTTCAGAACAGTGTATATATATATATATATATATATATATATATATATATATATATATATATATATATATATATATATATATATATATATATATATATATATATATATATATATATATATATATACAGCCGTCATATCAGTTTTAGTTTAGTCCCAAAGATCTTTAGCATTTTATAAAATTTCAATAGAATCAGATCAGTACCAAAAGAGGCGCAATCAATTTATTTGCATTTTTGTTAAGTAGCGTTCATGTTTTTTTTGTGTATGTTGAAAAATCCAATATGTAAGTTACAGAGTGTTGATTTTAATAATGTATAAAAAACTAAAAAAAATTGAGTCCGAACCTATTTTTTTTCCAGTCGTATACCAGTTTTAGGTTAGTCCCAGGTACCTCTAATACTGTGCAAAACTTCATTAAAATAGGTTCACTAGTGCCTGAGGTATTTAGTTTTAAAAATTTAGGAGGTTTTAATATTTTTGAAAACAATTATTTATACTAACCATTTCACTATGGTGCCATTATATGTACTTCCCTTCAAACAATTTTATTAAGCGCCATTTTGTTCCATCATATATAATTTCTCACAATATTTTACAAAAATTTAATTTTTATTTTGATTTTTTAAGACCATGTTGATTAAGATTTTAATATTTTTGAAAACAATTATTTAGATGCCATTTTGCTTCCCCATTCGTACCAAAAATTTACCAGTTTATTGCTACATCACATTTATTGCTTGCACAAAATTTGAAATTGATCCAGTAAATAGTTCTTGCAGGCTGATTTTTTGATTATTTTATTGGGCTGTTTTGCTATCTTGGATTCATATCAAAATGTTACCAGTACATTTCTATGTAACATTTGATTTTTGTGCAAAATTTGTGGTAAATTGGAAACAAATTTTTTAGTAATACTTCCAAACTATCACCAGGTCATCCCTATATAACCCTAAATTGTTGTCCAAAATTTGAAATTAATTGGGTAAGTTGCTTTGTAGGTATTTCGCGAACCGACAGATAGACAGACAGAGTGACAGAAATGAAAATATATGTGATTTAATATCTAGAGAAGATAAAACATAAAACCTAAGCGGGCTTTTTTGATGATTGCTAATATTTTATTTAGCAGCCATTTTCTTCCGCTATATTGAAATCGTACCACAATTTTACCAGTTAATCTATCACTATATGTTATTTAAATATCACACACCACTGTTCAGAGAACTCCGCCCGGGAGTACAATTCTTCGATTTCAGACCCTGGCCCGTTCACAATTCAATCCAAGGCATCTTTTATCTTCGTCTTTTCCACGTCACCCGCCCCAAACACGCATATTTCTCTCTGACAATCAGTGTTACCAGACCTACTGTTTTACCAGTAGATCTACTGTTTTAAGATTTCACCTAATGGTCTACTGTTTTCATGTGAAAATCTCCTGTTGAAACTCTTTAGTACAACATACGAAAAAAAAGGCTATCAACCCTAATTTTGCCATCTATGCACACTGAAAATATGAAAACGTTCGCTCTGCTTTTTAATGTCGATTTAAATCCATGAAAAATATCGTTAAAAAAGTATCGATGTACTAGACATAGAACTTGTAAAACATCGATATAAAAATATGGATATTTTCAGTTGATATATACACGTTTCATAAACATCTAAAACGTGCATCCCTGGACGACGTGTATCCCTAGTCACCGCTAAAGTGACTTGTCGCACCCCTGATTTTGGTAATAAGCCATCGGGGAATACCCTACATCAATACTTTAGACTTTTAGATCGGTATTCCCGTATAGATAGACTACAATGCGGTCTAGTGCCTGTGTTTTAATATTTGTTTTGTTGTTTTTTTCGCATTTTAGCTGAAGAAGAGTAGGTAATTAATTTAGGTTATCTTTTACAGCAAAGTAAAGTTAAATTGTTAATTGTTTACTTGTTTCCTAGTTTTACCTACTCGTCAAATAGACAAAAATCATTGTACAAACTAAACCCTTGTTTCTATCTTTAAATAAGGACTAAACTCTAAGGCAGGGGCTAGATCTGACAGCTACGAAAAGTTTTTTCTTGCAGAGTTATTCTGGTTGGTCAAAGTATCAATTTTGACATAAATCTGACCGATCAGATCAATTTCGTAAAAAAATATTCTTATTTCGCATCTGTCAAAAATATTTTGTTATGACTTATGTTTGATGTTTTTCAGTATATTTTGTTTATTTTATGAAGAAAAAAACGCGTTAAATAAAAACCTGCTGTTTGGATTTCAACCAATATTTTACCATTTTCATTCTACCTATGTCACACTTAACTTTGGGGCATAATAACAATAAACCACCATTTTGTTACGTCATGTTGAATTCGTACCAGTTTATCCCATTTGCACATTTAATTTTTCTGCAAAATTTAAAGTCAATTGAACAAATTTTTTCCCGATGATTTTTTAAAAAATTTATTTGGACGCCATTTTGTTTCGTCATCTTAAATTGAAACCCATATTATCAGTCTTTATGTACTCCGTTGGTCCGCAGATATTTCCTAACCCCAAATAATACACCACTTTAAAATAACAACAAGAAGACTGTTAACGGAAACCATTTGGAAACTTAATATCTGGCAAATATCTGCGAGTAGGTAAACACTGATAATATGGGTTTGATGCAGGATATAATATCTATATATGAGTCCTGAGGATGCAACAATAAACTTGCGAATTTAAAATAGTCTTGTTTTTTTTTACTGGATCCTAACCCCAAATAATATACGACTTTAACATAAAACAAGAGGATCGTTAACGAAAACCATTTAGAAACTTAATATCTGGGAAACAATTACGGACCAACGTAGTATATAAAGACTGATAATATGGGTTTCGTGCAGGATATAGAATTTATATATGTGTCTTTGTTTGTTTGTTTTTGTTACTGGATCCCAACTCCAAATAATACACCACTCTAACATAACAAAAACAGGATCGTTAACGAAAATCATTTAGAAACTTAATATTTGGGAAATATCTGCTGACCAGCGTAGTAGGCAAAGACTGATAATGTGGG
>JAUTXW010005058.1:947500-967342 GCA_030620095.1 Kuschelorhynchus macadamiae | reverse complement strand
AACTACTATAAAAAGCAAGAAAATTTCGTAAAATCAGGAAAACATTAGATTTTATTGGAGGGGAGTGTGTTAATTATTTAATTATTATATATATATTTGTGATAAACATTAAATAAGAAATCTGATTTTGAAATAAATTTAAGTTAAAAAATATAAATATGGACGAAACAGGAACCAAGGTGAAAAACAGAATCTCTTTAAGAAAATATGGACCTGTTGGGAGGCCTAGGTTTTGTAGTTTTCGCGCTGACCCTGCCGAGCCAGGATGATGCAACGTAGATTAAAGCTGGATTATTACAATTTTTATTTGGTTCCTGTTAATAATAATGAATATACTAATTGGTATACTGCAAAAAATTGGTTAGTTATAAACCTTCTTAATACAATATATAAAATAAATCATGCAACGATGTAATCCGCGGCTGCTTTGTTCGCTACCCGAAATTGTCACCGAAGACGACGTGTAACGTGTGGCAGACGAAAGACTTGTATCTTGTATTAATATATTTTTTAGTCTTTCTGTAATGTAAAAATCGTTGCGTTATCCAAGAACAATATATTGATAGTTGGCAACAAATTACAGGTAACTTACTTATTTCTATATAAAAAAAATACAAAAAATTATAGGTATGAAAATGTAAATTACTAGAAATATCTTTGATTACCTGTTACACTAAACCACTGGTTTCCTGCCAGATTATTTTTCTCTCATGCAGTGCACTTCGACCACCTCATTTCTAAGAATGAGGACTGTAGATAAGTTATGGTCACGGAGCCAATCATATTTTCTATATTCTTATTTTGGTTTTGATACTGAACCGTCAATCAGTATTTAGTATCATAAATTTCATAGAGACAAATTAAATAATGCTCTTGAATCACCATTTTAAGAATATGCAACTGACGGTTATAAAAACATGGCGAAGACAGTTTACTTACATTTGGGGCTGTCCGCCATTTGTCTGTGATGCATAAATTTCTTGCTCAACATACTGAATATGATAACTCTGGTGTGAAGCCACTGCGTCTCCCTCAGCAACTGAAAAAAAAACAAATGTGGATAAATAAATAACTCGGACATTTTAGTCAACTGTTTAACTGATTATGTATAATTAACATAAGTATGAAACAAGAGGCTCGGTGTTAAATCAAGGGGTTCTTAGTTATGCATATGGGCAGAATGTTTAAAATCAAAAAAATCGATCGTCTGTGGTCGGTGGTAACTAATATTTACGTATTTATATTCCAGTAGCAAAATATTAAGCAAATATTATATGAAAATTTAATCCTAAATAAAAAAATATTCAACCTGGATTAGAAAATTAATTATAAGCTTAAATAACCATACGCTTCATAATGTATGTATATATGATGTAGTTCTACTATTGAATGATTCAATTTTCGCGGCTAGTCTAAACAGAAATCTAATATTGTAATTATCAATGAATGTGCAGTCACTAAGTTTTTCTCTTCACAAATCATAATATTAAAAATCAAAATATCTTATTGCAATAAAAGGAAAAATAGCTAATATATATACAGGGTGGCCAATATATAACTGGTTTGTTTTCTAAATATGTTTAAAATGAAACAAAATATGTCAACTTTTTTATCTTAATCTTTTATGATCTTGAATGATATCAAAGAAATGTCTTCCTCCAGAAGCCGCACAATCTTGAGTCCTTTCAATCACATTTTCCATAACTTTTTGGTAGGTTTCCAAAGGAATATCTTGAATCGCTTCCCGAATATTGTTCCTCAGCTGCTCTCCAGTATTTGGTTTGTTGACATAAAGTTTATTTTTCAGAAAACCCCATAAAAAATAGTCAGGAGCAGTTAAATCCGGCGACATTGGAGGCTAAATCGAGATTAAACGCCCTGGAAACATTGTTCGCACAATATTCATTGTTACCCCAGCTGTGTGACAAGTTACCGGTTGTAGGGATGAAGCGGTCGCTGATGGATAACACCAGGGTTTCTAATGCCCAAAGTCGACAGTTTTGCTTGTTTACCAAACGTTCATATCGAAATAGGTCTCATCATTATGATTTTGTGCGAAAAATTGTTATTTTGGATATTAAATTGCATTATTGCGTCACTGTATTGTCAGCGACTTTCGTGATCTCTAGGCTGAAGTTCTTATGTTAACTGAATTTTAAATGGCCGTACATGCAAGGCATTTTTTAAATAATGCCTAATGATGTGCGGCTAATGCCCAGTCCTTGAGAACGACATCTGGCAGAGGTTTCGGGGCCGTCCAATACAAACTCTGTCAACATTTTCCGGAGTCCTAACAGTTCGTACACGTCCCGACCTTGGCAAGTCTTTAACTTTACCGGTTTGTTCAAATTTGCGCACTAACTGACGGATGGCTTTGATACTAGGCATATTATTTCGACCAAAATCTTGTCTCAAATTACGTATAGTTGCCATTATTGGCATATTGTTTAAATAAAACGATTTAACAATGTGGACGCGTTGTAGGATCGTGTAACGTTCCATGATGAATTTGCCACATATGCTCTAAAGAACTACCACAGCGTCACCTACGGAAATGCGTGCAACAGATTTATCACATGTAGTGCCAAATGGTCAGTATTTCTTTTTGTTTGTATTTATATGTATATTTTGATGCCTATGCTACTTGACAGAAGACTAGATTTTTCTTAATTATTTGTCAATTCTTTTTGATATATAAGTCTATGCAAACTATGTGATTATCAGACTTTGAAAAAATCAATAAATTGGTGTTATCCAGAAATACTGAACAAACGAAAAAGTTCACGAAAACCGAATGTGCTGCATCAGACCAAATTGTTTAGGACTTGTTTTGTAAAGTACGGTACAACAATATTTCAGTATCTGGTACAATATTAAAAGAAAAGGCACTAGCGGTTGCACTGGAGCTAGAGTTTGAACTGAAAGCCTCATGTGGATGGTTGGGGAAGTTCTACAAACGACACATTTCTTTGAAATCATTGTGCAGTGAAGCTGGGTCTGTAAATTTGGCCCAGGTTTCTAATTTAAAAAAAAAACAGTTAGCTACAATTAATTATTAAAAGAGGTTATTCCCCACGAGACATATATAATGCAGACGAAACAGAACTTTTTTCCAAGTCTTGTCGAACAAAACGTGTGCTTTAAAAGGTGAAGTGTTTTGGTGGCAAATCTTCAAAACAGAGAGAACCTTCTCTGCTGCTGCACGGATGGGGAAAAGTCTGTGGTTATGAAAAAAAGCAAAAACATTCGTTGTTTTAGAAGAGCAAGAGTGGACAAACTACCTATAAAATGGTATCATAACAAGTCAAAATGACAAGGAAGATTATGACAAACTGGTTAGCCAAATTTGACAGAAAAATACAAAACAGAAAGGTACTTTTGTTTTTAGACAACGCGGCACAAGGCTGCGTCCCATCCGAAAAGTGCTCTAAAAAATTAATATTTCTACCACCAAACACAACTTCTCATTGTCAACCATGGATCAAGGGATCATACAAAATTTCATCTACAGAAAGTTTTTAATCAAAACATTCTTGTCATCGATGGGTTACTCCGAGGCTACAGGGCAGCTAGAGAGTCTAGACTATAGCAACTGCTTCATAAAGGTGGTTTCGGCGAATTTAATGGCAAAGATGTTTGTTACGACTCTGAAGATGATGTGCCATTGTCAGATATGTAAGAAGACGGAAGTTTTTTCCATCGACATATCATCATACGCGGAAATTGAGGAAAGTTTACTAACCGACACACACTTCTGGCATAAGTGTACACGACTGTATTCGTGAGTTTTAAAACTTACAAAAATATCTGACAGGAACAGTGATGGAATTAACAGTTTATTACTAGGGATAATAGATACATTAAAGAGGCATATAAAAAGCTGAGGGATATCGATTGTCTTATGTAGAAACTGTTATAAGAGAAAAAAGAAGAGAGAGAGAGAGAGAATAAAGAAGTCATGAGTAAAGTGGAAACCCAGATTGTCAAAAATAATTTTATTAGTTTAATGCTCAACAATTAACACATTTTTTTTAAATAATCTATTCAATACATCATTTTATAAAAAATTACAAATGCATTTTATTTTCTGTTGCACAACTGTCCGTCATAGAGAGTTCACTGTATTTATTTTAGAAAACAATGTTAACTATTCAATATAGATCCTACAGAGCAAGAGAATTACATATGTTTCGAAATTAAATCTTCTCGAACCGATTTTCGATATAAGTTACTTTTTAATGGAAGTAATCTACTTATAGCAAAATCCGCACTGTTTTCACTACTAAAATATCCAATGATCAAATAAGACGCCAGAGGCGCCGACTTAATTGGGGCCCAAATGTCCGCGCCCACCTGAAAAAATGTATGTCGGGGCCAAGCCCGCATGAACATGATTAAGTAGTCATTTAAACACCCTTATAACAATTTTACCCAGTGAGCAAAGTATTTTTTTAGGCTTTTATAACAATCAAAATTATTATTTTTTATGATTAAAAAATTAATTTGAAAGGGTAGATTCATGGCTACAACAGGCGATAATTAGTATATACCGTTAAGTTGGGCAAATACGAAAGCGCGGGCACAAGGCAGGTGCTGAAGCATTCTCAGCATGATGCATTTTCATATAGAAACTGATTTCTTAATTTATTCAAATTCTCAAAAACGGGAACACTTCTAAGAAAATACAACATTCTCACTTAAAGTAAACATTTCAAGCTTTTCAATGATTTTTTTAAATTTAAAGCCATAACACAATTTCTACGCTGGTTTTCAAGTGCGGTTGATCACGCATGAGAGGTTTACAATCCCTTGTAAGTTAAAATGAATATAAGTAACACTTATTTACCAAAAAAGCTTTTAATACAATCCATTCTTATATCTCCTTTAATAAAAATAATATAATACGAAGAAACTGAATAAGTAATAAATTTTATTAAAATTAACCGTAAAAATATTAGAGAAAAAATGTTTAAAACATTTTGGTCCATATTTTGGAAAGATTTCAGGACGAAAACGAATTATCACATGCAATCATGAACTCGCCTTTCCTCTTTCTTTTTTTATAAAATGATCATATTTGGTAGAATTTATTGTAAATTTAGTCCCCAGACGCGTTTACAATTTTCTCTTCTATTGAGATATCAGTGGTAGAAAATTAACTATAGTTTCCTTTCGATCTCTGAACTACCATATTTAGGGCAAACAATTATAAGGGCCATTTTTGCACAGGATATTCTGACTTAAATTTTTGCGTTTACATAATGCGTCTATCTATAATATTTTGGCAAATATTGTCAAAAAATTTAATTTCTGTAACTTTTTTCATTTCTTTCAAATAGCAATGTAAGCTTGGGCTAGTTCGAACTACTTAACAACATTTTGCCCTACTCAATGGTATCTCAGAATAATTTCTTTGGTTACATTAGAAAAAAATTATCATCGTGAGTTGTTTTTTCAAACAAATACGAAAAATCAGAAAGTAGAGCTCAGAGTAAGAAATTTGTTTAAAGTACCTACTGCCTAAATTCGAACACTGTTTTTATGTAAATTATAAATAACTTCGAGAAAAACTACCATTATGTTATGGTAAAACGCGATATATGATTGAAGGTAAGAGGTCTATTATCATATTATCGTAGGTATATACAAAATTATGTATCGAAAATTGTTGATAATTTCTAATGGTATAAAGGATGTACCATTGTTATGGTTTAATTCTCTTAATTAATTAATTAATTAATTAAGAGTATTGAGTTAACGAATAGGGAGTCTGAGCTGCTTAATTTTAATGCAGGTGTCCCATAGGGATCTGTTTTGGTTCCCTTACTGTTTCTAGTAAACATTAACGATCTCACTAAGTTGTCACTATCTGGAAGATTCACAATGTTCGCAGATCATATAACCATTTTAAGGAGGATAGTTTAGTTAGATAGAGGAGTTGGATAGATGCTAACTATCTAAAATTAAATATTTCTAAAACAAATATCATGATATTTAAATGTAAAATAAATTATGTGTATCTGGACTCTGAAGTAATAACTAGTGTTCAAGTAAACAAATTTTTAGGTTGATATATTGACGAAGAATTAAAATTTGATTTCCATATAACTACTCTATGTAACAAATTAGCGAGAGGGTGTTTTGCATTGAGGTTGTGGTTCAAGACCTGGATGTCGCCATGATACGAAGTGTATACTTTACTCTTATCGATTCACACCCACGTAATAATGTGGGGATCCTGCTCAAAACAACTTTTTAATTGTGTGTTTATTCTCCAGAAGCGTGCAGTTCGCACGTTGTGCAGGAAAAAAAATCGTGATTCGTGTAGACCATTTTTTGTTTCCCAGAAAATTACATAAAAAATGCATAGTACACCAAAAATATAAAAGCGATATTGACAGAAAACCTCTCCGTTCAACACGCCAAATACAAACAAATCCACACACACAAATTTTTTCCTTGAGAAAGACTTCTATTCAGTGGAAAAAAAATACAAATTTACTTTTTGAATTGGTTATGGAAATTTTATTTATTGATTAGTAAGTTTGACTTATTTTTTTGACAGTACTATTTTTTTTTAATTTTAAGTGTTTAACAATGTAGAATGCTGGTTTGTATGTTTATATATTTTATTTTTCTTTTTACTTACAATGACTTTACATGAGTATAAATCTATATACATACGTATATTTATATCATTTGCTTAATTTATTTTTTACATGTTGCTATTTTATTTTTTACATTACCTTTTCTTTTATTTATGGCAACAATGCCAAAAAAACACATTTATCCATGCAAACTGATGGTAAAATCTATTGTGCACTATCTGTATCCAAGGTAGCAGGCGTTTAAATCCATTTTCTCCACACGAGCCACATATATTTAATTTTTAAACATAAAATGTGTATTGAATCTGACATACAATTTATGTGAACAAATAGCGGCTGTAACAGTTATTTAACTAAGAAGCGTGGAAAGTCATTCTGCACATCTTATGTACTAAGAGTGGCCAAGCTATTCCCATACGAACAAAGGAAAATAGCATCTACAATAACGAGGAAGCCGAGTTCGAGAAGACATAGCATCACCGGTACAGCTCCATAAAGGTTAAATCCACTTTTAATTTCAATATTTCTATTAGTTTTATTGCTCGATTTTTTTAAAAAGAAAGATTATTTTGACCTTTGATTTTTCAAACACACCAAAGTGTAAAGTACTCTATAATATTTTTTATATGAAAATAGTGTGAGAAATGCTTTTTCTCTAATATCATAGGAACAAAATTTATACTAAAAATTAGGTGCTGGGTTGTGGGCCCCAAATAGAATTTTATAAAGGCGCCTCTGTAAGACGCGTACGATGTACCGATAATCTGATATGCCCAGGTGAATGAAGTGCGTCAAACGTGTGCCCAATCAACCGAACATAAGCTCGCCTATTGTCGACCTAACGCCTACTGGGGTTTGCTAAATGTTGGGGTGATTCAAACGGGAAGATAGACCTTAGTTGCAATCATGTCATATTAAGGGTTCTTTTTGTAGCACAAGTCTTGTAATAATTACAAAAACAGGCGGCTGTATGTAAGCAGGTATCTAGTTAATTCTTGATAATTGAGAGGGTCGATTTCAAAGGGCTGGTAGCAATCGCTAGAGGATTATGTATATTAGTTACTGGCTTAATACTTGGAATAATTTAAATTGGTTATTAGATTTGAAAGGTTTCTTAAAATTGCCATTAGTACGTTTTCTTGTAAACAAAAACAAAATACTGTTTTACAATATAGCGTGATTAAGCTATAAGTTTTGGTGTCACTTAAAATAAGCTACGGTTTTATTTGATTTTTCAGGCTTAAGAACGACTAAGTTTAAATTTTCGTTTCTTTTTTGAATATTTAAAGTAAATTTTTTATTGAGATTTAAAATGGTTTCAGTTTTTAAAATTTAATATACTATTTGAACATTTATTTTACATTTCATTTTTTGTAGAAACGTTTACAGTGTTTTCTATGCTACAGATTATTTCCGTGACTGATAAATATTTGGCTCTCTCTAAGGGGACTGCAAAATTTGGACCCGCGTCAATGTTTCGATAACATAATCCGCAAGACTCATA
This sequence comes from Kuschelorhynchus macadamiae, assembly GCA_030620095.1. NCBI lineage: Eukaryota > Metazoa > Arthropoda > Insecta > Coleoptera > Curculionidae > Kuschelorhynchus > Kuschelorhynchus macadamiae. Next base: position 959,230 of record JAUTXW010005058.1, on the reverse strand, counting down.
TTGGTCATATTTTTATTTTTATAAGTTATTCGTATATTAAACGGACATTACTGTTATTTTGGATGTAAGAGAATTAGAAGGAATGTTGTATGTTAATATAGACTCAAGTTCTGTCATAATTTTTTCGCTATTTTTAAGGTCAATCCTAGTGTCTGATATCAATAAAGTTAAAGCATATCAATATGAACACCAAATTAAAAGTTTTTTAAACCATAACGAATGTACTAAAAATAATACACACTCTACATTATTAATTTTTAAAAGTAAAATAGAATACAAATTAAATTACCGCTTTTTTGTATATTGCAAAAAGTATTTTTACTAGTAATTTACTGTTTACTAATTTCACAGAATTGCAAATGATACACTGAGATAGATCCAGCCAATAAATAAGTAATCAGAAAATTGTTATAAATTAAAAAATATATTATATCTCTTTTTAGAAGAGATAAAAGTATATTTTTTATTGCAAGCAAGCAAAGTACTGTCTAGCAAAAAAAAAACATAATAAACATTTTTATTAGATTATTTTTCTCTAACATGTAGATATTATTTTTTTTTATTTGTGCTCGCCATTTTAAATCGCCCTGTAACTAATTACGTAATTCATTTTACATAACTCTGATAGTCGTTTATAAAAAGAAAAATAATAAACTATACAAATCTTAAGTCCTAAGTTTATATCATCTGCTGATGATGCTAATTTGGTTAGCGAAACGCGCGTCCAGAACGTAACCAGATGTGGTGTAGTGTGGTTAGAACTTTTGTATTTTGATATACAAAACTTGTTTACATGTTGAGAAAGGTTAAATTTTTAACAAAATTATCACAGTACTTATTAAAATTGGTCACAATTTTCAATTCCATTAACGTTTTTTGAACTCTGTATTATACCTTCAAATCAAACAGACTATTAATATAAGAAACTATATTAATGACTATCAGAAAAAGTTACAATTTATTGTGTTACGAATCGGAAATAAACAAGCTATATGTCACGTTATGATGTTTTGTTCACCTTTCTTACATTATTTTTTCAATTTTTGTAGATCAAAACAGTACGGCCTTGACTTGAATAAACTCTCGCCACCTATTATTCCACTTTATGCAATATAAGTTACATCTAACTGTAAAAATCTCATTAAAAAAATTAGTTGTTCAAAAGTTAGAAAAAGTAGACGCTTTGCTGTCAAAATATTTTTCTAAAATAAATTAGGTCAGTCATGGGACAAAGCAATTTTTACAGTCAAACTTTTTCTTAAATTAAATTATCTCATTATAACTAACTTGAGCTATGAAACCCGTGTGTAAAATTTTAAGGTTGTTCAGAGATTATGGGGGGAAATATTTTTATTGACAGACGTCAATTTTTTCTAATAAATTACGACAATAAAAGTTACATGGACATGCGAAAACCTTATTTAAAAATTTTAAGCAGTTCAAAAGGGGAAAAAAATTGACAGCTGGCAAATAATATTTTTTAATAAATTTCGCCATTAAACATTACATAAAACTACGAAAACCGTATTTAAAAATTTTACACAGTTCGAAAAAAAAAAGTGGGGAAAAATAAATTTTTGATAGCTGTCAAATTTTTTTAATAAATTAAGCCACTTGAAGTTACGTGATATTATGAAAGCCGTATTTAAATTTTTTTAAATAGTTCAGAATCTACGGGAAAAAGTTAGTTTTTTGTGATAAATGTCAAAATATTTTTTTAAATATGTTACGCTCTAAAAGTTGTATGGAATTGTAAACCGTATTTAAAATTTTTAAGTAGTTCCAAAGTTATGGGAAAAACATTTTTTATTGACAGCTGTCGAAATATTTTTTTTTATAAATTAAATTACTCCACTGAACGCTACACAGAACTATGAAAACCGTATTTAAAAATTTGAAGTAGTTTAGAAATTACACGTTTTTTTTTAAAAGCTCTCAAAATATCTTTTCAAATAAATTACGCTTCCTAAAGTTCCGTATAACTGTAAAAACTGTATTTAAAAATTTTAAGCAGTGCAAAAGTTACGAGAATAAAACAATTGTCAGCTGTCAAGATATTTTTTTAAAATAAATTACGTGCCTAGAAATTACATAGTACTGTATTAAAAAATTTGAAGCAGTTCAAAACTCACCAAAAAAAAGATTTTTTTGACGGCTGTCAAAATACTAATAACAAAAAATACACCTCTATAGGTTACATAAATGTGTGAAAATGTATTTAAAAAATTTAAGCAGTTCAAAAGTCAAGGGGAAAAAATTAATTTTTTTGGCAGCTATCAAAAAATTTTTTTTAATAAATTACGCCTCTACGTGAAATATCCTATTACCAAAGACCGCAAATCGATACTTTGAATCCTTCAAAAATTGCACTAAAAAACTGAAAAATTCACGGCTTCGGAAACAAAATTTCACCTATTTGTTACCTAAGCCGATGTCTTATACAGAAATGTTTCACTAGGAACTAGAATTACAGCTCTTAAACAAAGATTCCTAGAAAAAAATTACCTACTCACCTGTATAACATAATATATGCTTTATCTGTATACTGAAACTGTTTTTTTCCTTTTATAGAGGGCTGTCTCATCCTTTTTTGTGCTACCTTGTATATGACAAAAATTATTTGTATAACAAAAATTAAATAAATTTGACGTGTTTCGCCGTTTTTCGAAATGTTACCTCAATTTTATTTTAAATATGTATAATCTATGAACCTCTGAATCAATGACTTCCACTATTTTTCAGTATTAGAACATTTACCCCAACTAATTCTGTTTTCAATTTGTCTATTACCGGTTGGTGCGTTCTTAAAATATGATTTTTTTACGCTTCCATATCCATTAAAAAATCGAGCAACTCCGCCCCAAATCTAATTTCCTGAGACACTGACCTAGTCTATTTTTGGTGCAAATTTGAAACGAATTAGTTTGGTCGGGGGTTCGGCAAGCCAAATATCCTGGAATCTTTAGACGCTAAGGTAAAATGCATCTATTTTATAGAAATGCACTCAATATCGGCATTCAGCATATATAGCGAATTTTCTTAAGAAGATTTTGCAAAACTGAGGAGACTATTGCCCTCCAAAATGTCCATGTTTTATCCTACCAAATTGAAAAATATCATTTTTGAGGCCTTAAAATTAAATCAAATTTATCTAAATATATACTCATTAGACAGCGGACAGCGGCTATACCCACACCGAATTAGATTTTATCCAAGGCAACTTGATGGTTTGCTGTTTTTCAAATTATAAGAAAAATGTGAAACATATTTAGGTGCGTCGTAGAAACAAATACATAGCAAATTTGAAAGTTGTAGAAAACAGAATGAAGTGTGTGAATCTGCTTTCCTCTATTATGAAAAAAAAATAACTTTGATAAATAAAAAGGGTACTTTTAGCATCAAGCTAAGTCAAGGTCGATATTTTAGTACAGCCTCGAGGCATCGATGTGATTTCAGAAATAAATACCCCAGTACTTTGACGCGTGCGGCTGATTTATAATAAAATGTAATGTTGGTCAGTAGCAACGAATACCATCAAACCAAAAAAAAAATAATGTTTTGCAGGAAAGTAGTTTTCCTTCTAAATAGCTCTTGACAAAAATCTGCGAGATTTTTGTCGGCTCATATTTCTATAAAATGTAGTATTAAGGGTATACATTAATCAGCACCCACTCGTAAGGTCAGATAATGGAAACTAGCGGTGGCGTGTTTGAAATATGTCAAATTTTTACATGCACTACAAGTGCTTCGTAATAGTTTAAAATTGGCGGTAAGCTTGTTTATAGTACAAAAAAACGTGAAAAAGTCGTCAGTTGCTACAACTATGCGGTTGTGGGACGCGGTGCAACATTATTACGACAACTTATGCGTCGCATAAGTTGTCGTAATAATGTTGCCGGTACAAGAGTTTTGTAATGGCTGAAATTTGTTTACTACCTAATTATAATATACCTATAATACATGCATGAAAAAACAGTCAGATCTTAGTTTAATAGAACAGACAGTCAGCAGCGGATCGAAGTGCGGATGTTGGCGGCGCGCTTCGAAGTATGTTAAATTATTACATGAACTAGAAGTGGTTCGTAATAGTTAAAAATTTGCACTAAGCTTGTTTATACTACAAAAAAAAAAGTGGTCAGACCGCTTAGCCAGTCTGCACATCTCATAAGTTGTCGTGATAATGATATCGTTACAAGAGTTTTGTAATGACTGAAACTTTGTTTACTTCTTAATTCTTATACATAATTAGTGAAAAAAAAAAACAGCCAGATCTCAGCCGGACGCAGTCAGCAGCATTTCGAAATGCGGATATCGGTGGCGCCTTTTGAAGTATGTTAAATTACATACATTACAAGTGTTTCGGAATAGTTGAAAAATGGCGCTAAACTTCTGGTACAAAAAAAACGTGAAACAGTGGTGAGACCGCATAGTTACGGATCGCGGCAAGTCAACACATCGCGTAGGTTGTTGCGATAACGATGTCGTTGCAAGATTTTTGTAGTGTCTGAAAATTTGTTTACTAATTAACTATAATATATAATTAATGAAAAAACAGTCAGTTTAATGGAACAGACGTAGTCAGAAGTGGCTCGGAGTGCGGTATCGGCAGCGGGCTTTGAAGTATGTTAAATTATTATATGAACTACAAGTGTTTCAGAAGTCTCTGGCTCACGTTGTATACCTACGCTAGCTCCGAGCAGCCGCGCTCGCTCTATCCGCACTTCAGCTACTGCTGACTGGGCCTTTTCCATTAAACTGAGGTCTGATTATTCTTTTTTCATTAATTATATACAATAATTAATTTTAAACAAATTTTCAACCATTACAAAAACTCGCGTACATCACTATCGCGACAACTTGATTTGCCCCCCCCCAACTATGCGGTCTGACCACTTCTTCGTACAAGGGAAGTAATGTAATCGTGAAAAAATTACCCTTCCAGGTTTTTAGAGATTTTCACGTTTTAGGGTCCCTAAATGCCAAAAAAAGTGTTTCCTCAATTCCGTCGGTCTGTCTGTCGGCCTAAGGTTAAAATAAATATAGTGAAGTGTTAAAAAACTATTACTAAAAAACTGTTTATCCAATTTATCTGAAATTTTGCGCAAAAATCAAGGATTACGTAAGAATCAACTTTTTTGGTACAAATCCAAGATGACGAAAAATGCGGAACAAAATGGCCAAATAAAATGTTTGTAAACGCAAAAAAATCAGCCACGCAAATTTAACATATCTTCACGTTCCAGCGTCCATGTTTTTTCGATTCCGTCGGTTTGTCTGTCAGTTCGCGTTATAGCTAAAAAAATACTTACGTGATTGACTTCAAATGTTGGTCAAAAAATAAGGGTCATATGGGGACGACCGTTATTTTTTGTAAAAACTACTTGTTCAATTTATTATAAATTATGACCAAAAATCAAGTGTGGTGTAGGCAGAAAGTGGTAAAATATTGGTACCAATACAATATGGCATTCAATGCAAACGCTTTGTCACCCATATATAATATAGCACTATCTACAGAATACGGAACTTGCAGGACTTCTGGGTGAGGAATTTTTAATTCGCGCCCCTCTAATTTCTTGTACAATGTCGTACTTTTAAATACACCGCCGTCCGATATCCGCCCTTGGCATCCTACATCAGCATAAATGAAATTATAGTCAGCGTCGACTAACACAAAAAGCACAATGCTAAAAAAATGTTTATAGTTGTAGTATTCAGTTCCTGAATTAATAGGTGCTTGTAACATAACGTGCTTTCCATCCATAGCCCCGAGTGCGTGAGGAAATTGCCATTTTCTTTCAAATTCGGCGGAGACCCGCAGCCACTCTTCTGTAGTAGATGGTACCTGAAAACATAAACAAAGTAAATAAGGCGTTCATTATTAAAATTAGCGTATAAACTGTTTATACAGTGCGTTTAGGTGGAAACATGTGCAAACAAAAAACAGAATCAACGGGTTCGAGGTTTTTTGGCAAAAATCCATCCTGTACATGTTATGAATTTTATTCTATACTTTACGGACGCACTGTATTATGTAATATTTTATAATTATTTTTGTTTTAGGAACAATCTGAAACAGAAGTTTCTACAGGGCCAACTTCGCCTTCGATCACGCCCGCAGCTCCTACATCTACAGCTGCTACAGCATTCTACATCTACAGCTACTGCAGCTACTACATCTGCTGCGTCACAGCAGCACGAGCCTCGAAGGACTACCTTTCGTGCTCCAGGTACCAGCAAGACGAAGAGAACTGGAACCAAAAGAAAGGCAACAGAGCAAGACGTAGACTCACAGATGATGCAGAAAGCTCTGAAGGTCATATAATCATCAGTTAATTCTTCGAATGACGCGTACTTCACCTACGCGTTGATCTTGGCAAATGAACTGCCAAAATATGATCATAAAACTCTTGCGCACGTCAAAAGAGCGATCTCAAACATTTTATTTGATGCAGATATGGGAACATACTCTGCTCCTTCATCGTACGGCACTGCTTTTCAAACACCCATCCCGTACACTTCGCCTTCTGAGTCGTCAACTACTTCAAATGAGTGTATGAGGGAAACATCCCTTTTAACATCAAAGACTTTCCTCACATCATCAGACACATCAGAACATAATAATGTAGAAACTACTATTGAATCCGTATTATTGGATTTTTGAATGTTTTTTTTTAAAAGCATGGAAAAACTAGTTTTAAGTACAGGTTCTCTAAATAAAGTTATATGAAACACAAAGAATGAATTATTATTTTACCTTTACATATTCCTGAAGTGACTGGATCAATGCATCGCAAACTTCTGGAATGATTCTTGATATTGCGTTTTTCGATATTTTAAAGAGGTATTGCAGGCTGGTATAGGAATCACCAGTTGCAAGAAATCTCAAGCATAGCGTCAACCTCTCCTTAACGGTTATCGCCTCTCTCATGGTGGTATCCACTCTTCTTACTTTAGGATCGACCAGTGACAAAAGATGCTCAAAGTCTTCTGCAGTCATCCGAGTAAAGTTCCTGAAGGTATCTTTGCAAGGTTCCGCTGTTATATCCCTTAGTAGTCTATTTCCATATTGAGATCTCCGAAGAAATATTTCTCTGCTCCACCATCTGCGTCTTGTTTTACCCCTTTTCTTTTTGTTCCTCAAAAAAATCATCGTCATGGTTGCAAATGCTAATGCTGCACTCGAAGTTGCCGGCACCATCGTCTCGCGCAAACTGGCGGCTCACCTTATTTTCGCCTCTTTTCGTCCCGTTGCCCGAAAGACATTCGCGAAACATTTTCGTGAAAAAGTTTCGCGCAACAGTGTCGCGAAACAGTTTCGCGCAGTGACAACCCACCTTAATAATTGCAAAAAAAATGTGAGAGGATTTGAACAATAATAATACAGTTTCTAATTAATATCAAATACGTTTTAATTTTTTTAAAGTAAATTTAGTTCTATATACATAACTATACTCAAGCGGCATATTTTCTTGTTGCTACGAAATGTATAATTTCAATTCACTCTCATCCCCTCACCCTTATAAATAATTAAAATGTCAAATGAGTTCGAAAACTGAAATGCATATGCTCCAAAACCCATAGAAACGCATATTGCTCGATTTCATGGGCAAGGATAAATTTCACCCCTTCCCTTTTCGACCCCTCAACATTATTTTAAGTTATTATTAAATATCAAATATTTTATTTAGGACCCGTATATCCGGAAACTCATAAATGATATATTACTCAATTCTTTTCCACATCTTGGTTTTCCCCCTTGTTTTCTTCCCTAACCCTTTACTTTCGACAGAAGAATCAAAGAGGGTTTATTATAAAAATCTACGTTTCCAAAGATCCACAAAAGGCCACTATACGATTATTTACAAAGGATCACTATTTTTTACCAACTCCATTCGCCTCACCCGACTTTGACCAAAAAAAAATCCGAACCATGGACCACTTTTGATGTACCAAATTTCAACTCGATAATAGCTCAATTACTTTGAAAGGTATCGCCTAAACTCTATGATATGTACATACGTACCTACATATGTATTTCTTAAATAAAAACCACAATATGTATCCGTACCTATTGTTTAAATCTGCCCCACCCCTCCCGTAAAAAACTCGGTATCCCGTCCCCTTTTTCAAATTTAATGTTATTTCCCAGACACATTCTACCGCCTCTTAAAAACCGACCGCCGCCGGTAACATAGTAACCCGGTATACTATTAATTATAACTTTATATCGGATCCTTCAATTTATTTACTTTCCTATTTCAATTAAATAATAAACTATCTAATATATATAATAATTCCTAACGGCAATTCCCTCTTACGGGCAATAGGAAATTCAATTCAACCCCTACCTAATAGCAATATGACAAAAATAACAAATGTGTTTGCAAAAAAGATTCCTACTTTACAACTAGGGGAACGTCGACAACCAAAGCACAAAACGTTTAAAGTACATCTAAAAACCTCTAAAAGGTAATGACCAGCCATGCCCAAACGCCAGACCAGTTATGCCCAAAGTTGACCAGTTAAGCCCGAAATTGTCCGGTAATGTCACACGGTAAAGCAAATTTTGACCATTTATACCCCCGAATATATACATATATATATATATATATATATATATATATATATATATATATATATATATATATATATATATATATATATATATATATATATATATATATATATATATATATATATATATATATATATATATATATATATATATATATATATATATATATATATATATATATATATATATATATATATATATATATATATATATATATATATATATATATATATATATATATATATATATATATATATATATATATATATATATATATATATATATATATATATATATATATATATATATATATATATATATATATATATATATATATATATATATATATATATATATATATATATATATATATATATATATATATATATATATATATATATATATATATATATATATATATATATATATATATATATATATATATATATATATATATATATATATATATATATATATATATATATATATATATATATATATATATATATATATATATATATATATATATATATATATATATATATATATATATATATATATATATATATATATATATATATATATATATATATATATATATATATATATATATATATATATATATATATATATATATATATATATATATATATATATATATATATATATATATATATATATATATATATATATATATATATATATATATATATATATATATATATATATATATATATATATATATATATATATATATATATATATATATATATATATATATATATATATATATATATATATATATATATATATATATATATATATATATATATATATATATATATATATATATATATATATATATATATATATATATATATATATATATATATATATATATATATATATATATATATATATATATATATATATATATATATATATATATATATATATATATATATATATATATATATATATATATATATATATATATATATATATATATATATATATATATATATATATATATATATATATATATATATTACATGAGACTGTTTGAGAAAACATAAAACAATATACATTGTTCCTTAATTTTATGCTCATTTTTAAGTAGGTCATTCTTTGGCGTATTTTATTAGAATTCATATAAACATGTTTCCTATAGTCTATGTTTTGTTTTGTCTTTGAGATACAAGCTGTCTTAATAAAAACAAATAATTTTTTATAGATATTTTAAATATATTTCACGACGATTTTGGTCAAGCATTGCAAGTTTGATTGGATGACAAGGGGCTGAAAGTATTAGGATTATAATTATCCATTTCATGGCGTCTGGCGGAAAGGCAACATAATTCATATTAAAGAAAAAGTAAAGTATGCCACTGGTTTATAAAAAGTTTTTATTTTTGTTTAGATCAAGAGATTAAAACTACAGTTTTTTGAAACTCGCCTTTTTGTTCTCTCTCTTTACTCTATATTTACTATATCTCAATAATATTAGGTGTTTCATTTTGTAACTTCCATCCAATGTTAAGCTTGTTTTTGGTATGCACTGGAGGGACTCGCGCAAGGCAGAAATTAAAGAAAAAAAGAAAAATTACGTAAAATTATTAATTGAAATAGTATTCAACACATTGATTGCAGAAGGAAAAGTTGATTTTTAAACAACGATGCCTGAAGTATACTGCATTTCATATAGAATTTACTTTAGACATTGCCTCCTTAAGAATTACATTGACCGTCATTAATTTTAGGCTGAAGGGCAGCAATATATGTATTGACTTAAAGAAAATGTAGGCACATCTTCCTGTGTGACTATATTTTTGTATAGCTTGCATTTTATGTAGGCTTGGTTCATTTATACTTATACTGGTTGTAATAGTAGTGGGAGGTACAACACAAAAGTCTATAGTTTTTACTATTTTTAGAAATATATTATATAGAGTATTAAGATTCTGGGGCAACTTAATATAGTAAGACAACTGAATTGCATTTATGTATTGAGTTGGCACATCTCTCTTTGCGAGTATGTTTTTGCATAGTGTTCATTTTCTGTTAGGCTTTGTTCATTTATACTTCTATATAATACTCTGGTATATTAGATGCTCCCTAATATTTTTAAATATATGAACATTTTTCTAGGTTGCTTCAAGAAATACAGTTGGGCAGTAGGATAATCCATTTTAGGGAGAAATTAGAAAATACATATTAACAGCTTCAGTATTTGGCACAGTATGCAAAAGGCGACATAACACTTCCTGTAATAACCTGGTCAGTTCCATTATAAATCTAAGGCATTTTAAAACCTATTACAAACTTTATGGAAAGCAAAAAGAGAGTGTTGCAGGGCAGAAATTCGCACAGTCAAGACCAAATGCAAAAAATGCCAATTTTATTCATGAAGAATTTAACCACTTAGCTGCTACACCTGATGGTAAAACACTTTTTATTATAACTATTAAATTCCCAAAATTCTATTTGTTTATTTAGACTTTTTACATATTAAGTACTTGACTAAACATTAAATATAGTATAAAAAGAAATCACATTTATTATTATCAGGTAATATAATTATTCTTTCAAAAGATAACATTTAAATCATATTAAAGCAAACTAAAATATTATTTTTATCTCCAAGCATTTTTTTCTTTGTACATATTCAAAATACACAAAATGTCGATTTTTTTATTAAAAAACAATAACTAAGAATTTTAGGTCTAAGGTATGGTACATCAATTATGTTTTCTTTCAAAGAACTTGCTAAATTTTTTTTGTTATATTTTGAGAGTTCTGTAGCTTGTCTTAATAGTAGTTATAGTTTATAATTTACTTTTATATGTATGACAACAGTTGATAATGATTAAAATAAACATGTTCTTTTTATATGCTTTCTTCCCTTGCTTTTCTTTATTTGCTTGGGCCTTACCTGAATCTAATGGAAAACACCTGTTAAGTTGAAATTATAAATAAAATTATTTTCATGCTTTTCAGTTTATATAAATAATATTTAATTATTCTGGCTTATTATTACATCAAGTCCATCTCGCTAATGAAGCTAGTTATTGCGTCTTTTTTTCCTACCAATTAGCATTAAAGAGAATTTGTTCTATATCATTACTGTTAATAATAGGCCAAAAAATCTATGT